>BLXT01000975.1:862331-884318 GCA_019648995.1 Plakobranchus ocellatus
TTTCTGTCTCCCTCTCTCTCTCGCCTCTTTCTCCTCTCTCTCTCTCTCTCTCTCTCTCTCTCTCTCTGTTATTTTTTTCTTTTCTCTCTATCTGTAACGCTTAGGGGCGTTGTCGTTAGATATGGCTGTGATTACGAAAGTCACAGCTTGAGACACTCAGTACTGAGTATGAGATTCCATAATAAACAAACTTCATTTGATACTGCACGGTGGCGTGTTGTTAAGGTGTAGATGAAGGCAAATATTTGCAGTTCGCATGATAGCAATAGATCATATATTTCTGTCTCTATCTCTTTCTCTCTTCATCGCATTCTCTTTCTTATTTCTTATTATTCCTCTCTATTTCTGCCTCTATTCCATCTGTTCTTTCAATCTTTTTCTTTTTCTCTCGCTCTCCCCCTTTTTCTGTTTATTTTTTAAATCTTTCTTTATCTGTCTCTTTACCCATCTTGTTCTCTCTCTCTATTTCTCTCTCTCTCTCTCTCTCTCTCTCTCTCTCTCTCTCTCCCTCTCCCTCTTTGTCTCGATATTTTCACGCACTTTTCGTAATAATAAAAAATTCACCCACGTATTTTAATGTATTCGCACAGTCAGGTTCATCTCTTTTAGTATTGAAAAGACTTCATTGCTAAGAGGCCTAACTCATTCATTTTTTGTTCTTTCCTCTTTCATTTCAGATCGTGAAAACCAGTCTATGTTGATCACGTAAGTAAATAAATTTGTCAAACTTGAGGCTAAATTCGTATAACACTTTTTTGTTTCCTTTGTCTTCACTCAACCTTTTCAAAAGCATGCATTAATTATAAAATGTTCATGTTCTTATCAATCATTTAATCAATAGTCAAGTTGAAGGGAAATTAAGAATCAATGAATAGCAAAATTGATAACAATATTTGAGACACGTTGGTTTATATATAAAAGGAACATAATTATAGCCTCTGTATCCTAGCTGCAACAATAACTGCTTAAATTCTGGAGAGAAAACCCTTTATTCATTTTATAATGAGATCTTTTGTTTCATTTCCGTTAATTGTTAGAGGAGAAAGTGGTGCAGGTAAAACAGAAAACACAAAAAAGGCCATAATATATTTCGCCCGCACAGCGGCAGATTCCAAGACTCCTGTAAGTCTTTTCTACCGATGCCTTGACACTGTATTCTTTTTTTTTATTTAAATAAAAAAATACACACGCACTTTGGAACCCTTGAAGTGATTCATTGCACAAAAAGACGGGTTTCGATTGACCTAATGAAAATTGGTGAATGTGCCACTGATTTGTTTTGGGTTTTTTTTTCTCCAAGAGGTTTAGCATATTTGTTTTGGTATTGGTTCACAAGATTTTGTATTAAAAACCTTAACAATCATAAAACTTCACAGTAGATTGTTAATTGTTGAGCGGTTGAGTTATTTGTTTTTCATGTTTTTCTTAATTTCTCTTCACAGTTATTCTAAAAGCACATTTTTTTCTAATTTTTTTTGTCAAGATTTTTTGTTTGTTTTACACTTAACTCACAACGCTATTCTTACCAATCTCTTATTACTAGATCCTACATATAAAAAGGAATTGATTCATGCTGTATCCATTTTCCATTTCTTTTATTCTTAACATCTCTCCACAACTTTTCCCCTCCTTTCTCTAAATTTTCCTTCCAATAATTACATTTTTTGTATTTTTTTGTAAAATATATGCCATTCCACTCTGCATCTCTGCCCTCATTGAATGATCTAAGCGGCGAGTCTGGGGCCGGAAAAACTGAGAACACCAAGAAGGTCATTATGTACTTTGCTAATGTGGCTGCTGGTCAGCAGAAGAAGTCGGATGAACCCGACTCCAAGAAGGTACATAGTCATTGCTCTTTTACAGCAACAGACTGTCTCTCATTCTTTTCCCCCCCCCCCCCCCCNNCCCCCCTTCTCTCTCTCTCTCTCTCTCTCTCTCTCTGTCTGTCTCTCTCTCTCCCCCCTTCTCTCTCGCTCCCTCGCTCTCTATCTGTCTATCTATCTATCTATCTGTCTGTCTATCTCGCCTTCCCTGCCTCCCTCATTCCCTTGTTTTAAATTTAAAGAAAATAAATAATAATTATTTTTTATAACAAAAAACAAGTCTTTCAGTAATACCTAAAGATTTTGTGACAATACTGTAAAAGGAGAAAATCTATACATGAAGAAATGTTACCAAAAATGTATGATGGAATATTATAGTTTGAAAATTCTAGCGGTTACTTTTAACAAAATCAATAAATTGTCAGCACAATTAAAAATTTGGAGTGACACATTTGCTTGGAGCTATCACATCATTTTTGAGTAAACTTATTATAAACGATTAACCCTTAGTTTTTATTATATTAACGAGTTCAAGTTCATTTATTATAACTTTGTTCAATTTCTTTATATGCGAAATGCAATTGTTATCGTGCATATGAGCAAAAGCAATCTGAACAGATAAGAAATTATTATTTCAATTTTTAAATGATTTATTATTGCAGTTTGATTCCATGAACGAGTAAGCTTTGAGATCTATGACGTAATTTACTAACGTACGGTTAATTTCTTTACATGTTCACAAATATTTTCTTTTTCCTCATATAAAAATGCAGTCAATTCGGAACTTCAATTTCTTTCATTATACCATTTTCAATTTCATTCAGTTTATTTCTCAAAGCCAACCTTTTACTACAAATTTTTATATTATTTCTTGGCGCTATCTTCAATCTTTGTTAATATAACATTTGTCCTCTCTAATTTCATAAAAATAAAATATCTCAACGCACATACGAATCGTCATGAAGTGCTTGAAAAACAACATTTGCACGCACCGCAGAAAAAAAATATTATTTTACAAATGTCTTTTTCCTTCACTATTTTAATGCCTCTCTGAATCTAGCAAAATTACATATTAAGGCTCTCATGTCTGTTCATCTGGAAAACAGAGATTTGACCCATTTTATTTCCATTTTTTTATCTGAACTTTTTTGTATTCATTGTTTACTTAGACCTGCCTCTTTCATGTTTCCTCTACGTTTTCTTCAATATTTTATTCCAACAAAAACACCTATCTTTTCCTCATCTTCTGTTTCTCTCTCTCTTTCTCTCTCTCTCTCTCTCTCTCTCTCTCTCTCTCTCTCTCTCTCTGTCTTTCTCTTCTCTCTCTATCGCTCTTTCTCTCTCTTTTTCCCACTCGCTCACTTTATCGAACTGTTTCTTTCTCTCTCACTCATCATGTCTTTCTTTCTTTCTTTCTCTACTCTCTCTCTCTCTCTCTCTCTCTCTCTCTCTCTCTCCTATTTCCCTTTATTCTTCTCTTGTAATGTTCGTCTCGGTCTCCATCTGTACATCTTCTCCGCCTTTATTATTCGTGAGCGCAGAAGGAAGGCACTCTAGAGGATCAGATTGTGCAAACTAACCCCGTACTTGAGGCCTACGGAAATGCTAAAACTACCAGGAACAACAACTCCTCCCGATTCGTGAGTAACAAAGGAGCAGTTTCAATAAACCCCCTTCCTGCAAAAGGACAGAGGCATCTACGCTGCGGCCACTTTTTTCCTGTGTGAAAACCACCACACCCTGGCTACCAACCAACCCTTTTACCATCTATTTTCTCCTGATTGGACAACAAACTGTGGAGTTCCTTCAAGCATTTTTGTTATGCGTCAGCCTTGGACTTCTTCAATCTAGAATACTTCCTTAGTTGGAATGAACCACAAGGACCTTGCTAGCCACCCACTGCGTGAAACAATCCTTAGTTCTATCACCTTGTGATCCTCCTTCCTACCTGAGAACCAATGCTCCGTCGTCGAATTAGCCTGCTTTTCTCTCCCAAGATCTTCCTAACCTGTCTGTCCACCCCTCAGTTGTTTTTTCCATTTCATTTTAGATGAACAGTTTTCCCTCCTATAGACGTAGCCTACACAAGACCTTTCCCTTTATCCAACAGCTTCAACCATTTTTTTTTCATTTTTTAGAAATCCAAAAATATTATCCCTCTCCACATGTTAGTCTTTCCTCCTTCATATTGTTTTCTTCGCTACACCCATTTCTTCTTCAAATATTTATAGACCTAACAAATTGTTCCTCCACTAACGCTTTGTTTTCAATTAGCGACACAGCAATGCGACAGAGTTTTGACCAAAATCTTTTGTTTTCCCATCGAATAGATTTACAATTTTGTTCTGTCTATTCTCACATACCTTTTCACGCGTGCACCTTCCTACTATTGTTCCCACATCTGTATTTTACATGAAGATATGTGTCAGCTCCTGAAAAACCTAGATTTTACTTCCTGCCTACCTACCTAGCTACCTCTTCACCTTACAAACCAGCCTCAAACCACCTATTAACACATTATTTTTTCTGTCATCACCTACAACACCCCTTACCTTTCCATGTGTCTTTCCCTACCCTTCCCTCCTGTCTTTCACATGGAACCTTCCCTCTGACCTTGATTGTTCCCTTGCGTGAACCCAGGGCTCCCTGGAGGACCAAATCATTCAGGCTAACCCAGTTATGGAGGCTTATGGTAACGCTAAAACCACCCGTAACAACAACTCTTCCCGTTTTGTGAGTACCTAGCCCGGGAAGCAAGGGCACATGTTTCTATGATATATCAAGCCGTATCTGTGTGCCTACCAACTCATAACTTTTCTTTTTTTTTATTAACCGTGATTGAACGACATCCTTTTGTACTGCGTTTTGCTAGCCTGCGCAAAGTTACATGTGTGATTATTTTCGCCTCTGCTTGTTCTAAATAATCCAGCATGAATTTTACCCAAAACCTACTTCTTGCTTCTTCTTCGGAAATTGTGGGACGTCACTTTGGTGGCTTACATAACTAAGCAAAAGGTTAAACGCATATTATCCTCCTATCTTTTAAATTTTATCTTTTTTGCAATCAGTATTCTTAAGACTTTCTTCGATACAAAATGTCTTCTTTTAATAGCATGTGACATTATCTGTTTGGGAGACGACCTAATATTTGGCATTTAACTAAAAAATAAAATATGATTTGAAAAATGATTATAAATTGGGCATATTCTATCTATTTTGGGCCTTTAAAACATATAGAAGTATTTTTTCTAAACCACGATTTCTAACAACAACAAAAAAAAAGTAAAGGACTTTTTGGTGATTCACGTCTAAGGAAGCTATAATTTTCGTATTCTCTATGTGATTTACAGTGATATTCATATTGCTCTCTGTCCATAAGTATTTCAAACTCAACCATAATGTGAATCTTTGTCAAATGAAAATATTTTTTAATCTCAATTGTTTTCGTATTTATACGAAAAATTGTAACGCCGAGATTACCATTGACGAAACACTGGAAACAAAATAAAATTCGGGAATTAAAAAAATGCATGAATAGGTGAGATTTAAAATAAAAGAAATAACATATGCCTATACAAGAAATAAGGAAGAATGTTTCCCCTTCTCTTTCTATCATCTTTGACAAAAAAAATTTTTCCCCTATTCCCCTTTTTGTTTCATAACTATTTTCTTGTGTTTATAACTCTCATCTTGGTGTTGTTGCATCTCTTGAATTATACCCCTTTTTCTCCAAAATTAACTTCTCTTTGATACTAAATGCATTTGCTTCTGATAACTGGATGGACACTTTCAACCTCCCCTGTTTGTTTTCCACCCTGCTTGCTGAATCAAACATCTCCTGGTGATTTGACTGTTCATTCATCAAACCACTGACTCGATACCATCTGTTCAGGGTGGGCTTGAAGACCAAATCATTCAGACTAACCCTGTATTGGAAGCCTTTGGTAATGCCAAGACTATTCGTAATAATAACTCGTCAAGATTTGTGAGTACAAGTAAATAAGTATCAGTTTTAACATTAAAATAACGTTTAAAATTCAGTTTATTAACGAAAAGCATGATTTTCATTTTTGCAAGGCACAGATGTGTCCATGTGGATGATCTTAATTATAAAAAAAAAAAAAATTAATTTTAATGTCAAGACTTATAAACAGCCTCAGTCTTTAACTTTTTTCTACATTTAAAAAAGAAAACATCTCTTCATCTGTGATCTGCGACTTTAATTCTACCAATTTTACTTACAATATTTTTAAAAGAAAAGTTTTTACAGCTGAGACAAAAAGAATTTCAGTAACTTTTTACTAATTTGGCAAACAAATTTATCATGATTTATTGTCCAAATCGGAAACTTGATATTTTTTCCTGCTTTTAAGTGCTTTAGCATTTACATTTTCCATTCAGTTTCATAACGTCGCTTCTATTTATCCCATTCAGGGTAAATTCATTCGTATCCACTTCGGCCCACAAGGAAAGATTGCTGGAGCCGACATTGAGACCTGTGAGTAATTTTAACCTATGTAATTTAAAACTATTTTTAAAAAAAACTTCAGATTTTATATTTCAGAATTTGAAAAATTTATTGTCATATCATCACTGGGTTTACTTATTTGAACGCCTTCTGTGCCTTTAACTTTTTTTTTTAGATAGACTTTACGAAGTCATTTATGCTTATTTCTGAATTTTTCTAATTATTGAAAACCTATATTATTTTATTGCCATTCAATGCTTCCAAAATCAGCAATAAAAAACACCAGTGGCAAATTTTATCTTACTGAAAGAAAGGTGTGAAATTTACACAGAGACAATTATGTGATTTCGCGTCTTATTTTTGTCTTCAAGACCTGCTGGAGAAATCTCGCGTGACTTTCCAGCAGCCTGCCGAGAGAAACTACCACATTTTCTACCAGATTATGTCGCCAGCCTTGCCTAACATGCATGGTAAGAATGCTCTTACTTTTTTGCCATGGAAAAGAGTTTTTATCAACAAAGTATTATTCTTTTATTTTGATATTCCTTGATTTTTAATAGAATTTGCTACCAAAACCCGTACACCAAGTTATAGATGTTACAACGTGTCAAGTATAGAATCTGATTGAAAATGGAAAGTTTTTTTAACTCGTCTGACACCATTCAAAACATTGACAGAATGCAAAAAAAAGGCATATTATCAGAGTCTCAACGAATGCATTTTTTCCACTCTATGACAGAGAATGTTCTAGTTCAGAAGGCAATTATGTGGAATAAAGTCTGATTACTTTGATTTTTTTCTTTCATTTAAATTTCTCGCGCGTTGGCATCATTAACATCATGTCAAGTCAGAGGATTGTGCATGCACGTCTTAAAAATTTTTTATCATTGTTCAGTAAGGACTTTTTGGGTTTTGCTATGACTGCTTCATCTATCAAAAACAATGCATGTAAATGCTCTGAGAGGTTCTGTAATAATCTGGAATTGGTTGTTACTGTTCCTAGCTTTTCAGTAAAAGCTGCATTTCGCGTTTCAAGATACTGTGATCTATTTGTCTTCGGTCATTTTTATGCCCTCTGCCGAAAAACAGATACTCCTACTAAGTTAATGACTATTTAATATGAAATTTCGATTGTCTTTTATATTGATGTTGTTGTTATTGATGAGACAATTTTATATGCCACTTTAAAACAGACACAAACGGATTTTACAGGTCACAATCAGAGATATCTACATTCGCATTTATATTGAAACACTAATGTCTTTATTGCAGAGAAACTTCTCATCAGCCCTGACCCTGCACTATACGCTTTCACCAACCAGGGATCTCTTGTTGTCGATGGTATCGATGACACTGAGGAAATGAAGATAACAGATGTACGTTTTCAAATAGGGAGAGAATATGTTTCGATTTTCGTTGATAGGTGATATGGAATCAAAACTTACAATTTAGAGATTAATTTTAAGAAAACAGTAAAAGGATACAACCACAAAATCAAATTATTTGAACAAATTAGAATACACAGAGTATAAATACAAACATTTCGCCCTTTAGGCTTTATCAAAATAAAAATGGCAATCACAAATACAGTACCAAGATATGAGTTAAGCCATTAATTTTAAGAACACAAATAGAACTTCTTATTGCTGTTATTTCTGTGGCCTTTTATTGTATTTAATGACTACCATCGACACCATTAATGCACCATTAACAAAATAATTGCTACATCAACTTAATCATAACTGGTTATGTCCCTTTAATGGCTTTCTTGGGCATATTGGGTTAAACCAAGGCCGACAGTGAGAAAATGTTCGCCTAAATGTCTTGAAATGATTAAAAGTCGGTCCCTGACAAACATCAAATTACCTGAACTTTCTGTCAGGCTTATTGTTCAAAATATGTTTTATATTTTTATCGCCCTATAGTAATGCATGTGTAAAACTTATATAAATCTTATGCCATGGATTTTTTGCAATCCTCGGTTGCGTGGCCTCTAAAGTTTACTTGTTATGCTCTTAGGAAGCCTTTGATGTGCTGGGCTTCACACCTGAAGAAAAGGGCTCCCTGTACAAGTGCACAGCAGCCATCGTGCACTTTGGTGAGATGAAATTCAAGCAGAGGCCCAGAGAGGAGCAGGCTGAAGCCGATGGAACTGCCGGTGCGTGTTTCGATATCACTTCTGAGTTGATACAATAGGTCATAGGGAGAAAAAAAAAACATGGAAGTTATTACTTTATCTTAATGATCATCATATTGACTTGTTTTAAATAGTTTATTTATCATCAAAATCCTTAAGTTTTTATAATAAAGTAAGTGGATAATGAAGTTAAAGTTCCTGCGTAAATGTGGGCTGAAATAGTGACAGAGGTGAAAGTTTTGTTTGAGGTTGTACTTATGGAAGCAGCCATGTAACATTGAATCTATAATCGCTGTTACAGAAGAGGCATTTTTCTTGCGGTCATCACCTCAAAATTATACGGGTATAGAAAGATATAATGATATTTTCAACGTAAATTCTTAATATTTGCAAAATTGCCTGTTCTCGTTCAGAGGCCGAGAAAGTCGCTTTCATGTTGGGTATCAACGCCGGCGATCTGCTGAAGGGATTGCTGAAGCCCAAGATCAAGGTCGGCAGTGAATACGTGACCCAGGGTCGTAACATCGACCAGGTGACCTACTCGGTGGCTGCCCTGGCCAAGTCTCTCTATGACCGTATGTTCTCCTGGCTGGTCAAACGTGTCAACAAGACACTGGACACCAAGAACAAGAGGCAGTTCTTCATTGGTGTACTCGACATTGCTGGTTTCGAGATCTTCGACGTGAGTTCGCATGATTGCTAGACAATTCTTTAGATTTGAACTTCTCAACGCATTTTTATCCATTAAGTAATATTGTGCATCAATGTTTTACTCTGTAGTTTTGTTTTAAATACGTGTCTGATTTACGTTTGACCTCATTTGCTTAATATAATAATGTCACGATGCCAAAAGAAAGTGTTCTATTTTATGTCACCTGAATTTTGTATATTCTTTCATCAAAACCATAGACAGTTTCAATCCTAAATAAACCTTCAATTTATCGTCCGTTTAAGAAATACTTACTTTGTGAAGACAAAGATAGAGCAATACTTATAGTCCAAAAACATTTCTAAATTCTGTTTGTTCGATGGTATACTGTGTATGTAAAATTGATTTTTATCTCACTAGACTATCTTGTCTCTCGACTCCTATTCACCTACCTCCCATCCTTCTTGACACAGTTTAACAGTTTCGAGCAGTTGTGCATCAACTACACAAACGAGCGCTTGCAGCAGTTCTTCAACCATCACATGTTTATCCTGGAGCAAGAGGAATACAAGAAGGAAGGTATTGACTGGGAGTTCATTGACTTTGGTATGGATCTGCAAGCTTCCATCGATCTTATTGAAAAGGTGAGTTTACTAAACTCATTAGTTCTAAATATTTTTATTCTTCATGTGATAGGTTAAAATTAGATATGTAACACTATTTTGTTTTTCCACATTCCTACTTTTACAAGGTATGAATATTTGAGCATAATGATTGAACATAATTATCGCTTGTTTGCCACTTTTCTGAATTCGGTTTTAAGTCCCATTTTTGGACCAGGCGTTCTTAAAGATTACAGAATGACTCTGTGAACTGCGATGCTCTAGAAATATTAAACAATTAAAATCTCAAATTTGAACATAAAGTTACTTATCCAAGCATAGATATACCAATGTTGGGCCAACACATTGTTGTCACAGATTCACTTTTATCTCTGCGCTGGACATGACTCAATCGAATATGAATTTTTCACTACTTATCTTCCTGTCATTTTATTGCTTCCTACCAGCTGTGTGCCCTTTTTATTTCCTCTCTCTCTCTCTCTCTCTCTCTCTCTCTCTCTCTCTCTCTCTCTCTCTCTCTCTCTCTCTCTCTCTTTCTCTCTCTCTTTCTGAATACCTGTCGTCTCATCTTCTCTGTCGCTCTCATTCTTTCTTTCTCTCTAACAAGTTACGTTTTTTACCTCCACTCTGATTTTTTTGATTGAGCGTCTGTGTATTCACATGAGTCTGACATATCATTTTCTTTTCTCCTTTAGCCTATGGGCATCCTGTCCATTCTTGAGGAGGAGTGCATGTTCCCCAAAGCTAGTGACAAGACCTTCCTGGACAAACTAAATGGCAACCATCTGGGCAAGACCAAGAGTTACGGCAAAGCTGGAAAGCCTAAGAAGGCCGGCCAGGTTGAAGCTCACTTTGAGCTGCATCATTACGCCGGTTCTGTAAGTTTGCGTTTACTATAAATGATCTATGAGATCATTATTATTTCCTTTAAATAATTTCGCAGATTTACACAAATTAAAAAAATCAATATATATATATACACACACACATACATGTATAATTTGACTCTTTCAAGATTTTTTTTCCCTGCCCAAAGACAATTTTCTGAAAAAGTGTAATGTTTCGTCCGTTCAGTTTAATCGGTTTTATCAAAATAAAAATACAACTTCTCCAACCATCTTGTCTGCATGTTTTGGTGGACCTCTCTCTATTGCATCTGTGTTATTATTTAAGGTGCCCTACAACATCACCGGCTGGCTAGAGAAGAACAAGGATCCTCTGAACGAGACCGTTGTGGAGCTGCTTGGTCACTCCAAAGAGGCTCTTGTCCAGCTGCTCTTCGCTGCTCCCGAGGGTAAGGAACTTACGGACAAATAAACGGAGCGACAGTGTAGATCATGTTCACGCTCACCTGACCTGGGATCTGGGATAAGTGGGCTTACAAGGATAGTTTATTCTGTTGTCATGATACACGGTAGAGCATGGTTAGTACACACTTTTCTGAGGTGCCGGGTCGAATAACCGTGAAGAGAGTATTTATGTCATGCATTGAAAAGGTTAATGATAATGAAGAACGTAGTTGGTGAATGGGGCAGGACGTAAACATCGACTCATGACAAAAAGATAAACATTCGCTTGAAAAACCTAACATACTCGAGTAAACTAGCCTTATCGACTGATGTTAGTTCTTCTAATCTTATGTATTCGGGTGATTATAATGTTTGTAAGTTTTAACTGCTATCACATGCATCGCTGTATTCAGAATTCGCTATAGAATAAGTCAATCTCTTCCAATATGAACTGATCTATAGCATCTCGTGTAACGCTAAAGCTGAGATGTCTAGTCCGAACTCCAAAATGCGATAACGCATTTTATTAATGCAATATTTATTGAGTTTGTTCTTCAACATGACGGTGGCAATGCTAGGCTTTCATGTAGCAGTAAAAGCACTGAGTCATGTTTTAGAAAGAAAACTTGGGGTTTTCCCTTCAAATGGCTCATATTACGCCATTAACATCAGTGGTTCCTATGAATTTCTTTTGCAAGTTGTTTTCTTTCTTGTCTGTTGAGTCTTTTGCTAATTTTAGCAGGAGAGGAAGCGAAGCAAATGCCAGGCCAAAGGAAAAAGGGAGGAAGTTTCAATACAGTCTCCTATGTTCATAAGGTCAGGTTACAAGTATCTGTTCTTTTTTTCGTTGTGAATGTTAAAGCTCTTGATCTGCCTCCATCCCGTGAGCTAATTGTTCCGAACATCACTTTTCTTCAAGTTTAAAATATAAGAACACCCGATTATGTCTATATTTTTCTCAAAATTGAAAGCCTGAACTCTTAAGTTCGTAACAGTTTACAGCCCGGACTGTGGCAGCGCAGGAGTAGCTTACTACTCTAACTTTAGCACATCTGTTTTCTTCAGCGGCGCGCCTTGCCTGCAGAAGAAGTAGTTATCAAAAATCTTCTGTTCAGTGGTTCAGGAAATGGCATATTTGCAATTAATAAACATAGCATTTTCAGCAAAATAATTTCTGACGAAAAAAAAAACAACATTTTTTGTGTTTGAAATATCATTGTGAGGCGCATCGCGTGAGAATAGGATTGCTGTTAGAGAATGTTTGCAAAAATCCACTGAGCCTTTTCTACAGTTTTTTTACTCGTGTTCAGATCGGTGATGCAGAACGGAAAGTAATGCCACGACATGGTATGAGCATTACAGCGACAGCAACGGCATTCGGTTTTTTTTTTTCTGATTTTCTAATTGAAACCAAAGTGATATTGCTCACCTATGTTTATTTTGTTTGACCCTCCACATGTCTCCTGCAGAGCCCGCCGGCGGTGGCGGTGGCAAGAAGAAGAAGTCCTCTGCTTTCCAGACTATTTCCTCTGTCCATAAGGTATTCTAGCGCTCGTGCATGCCTAATAACCCCAGGAAGTAGACAGTTTGCACCTAGAGGAGGATGCCTGGAACCTTGTGTGGACCCTACCTTCCATTTTATTTTTACTTTTTCATCGCATTTTCCCCCAAAATTTCGATGCCTTCCCTGCGTTCTCCGTGGAAATTATTTCTTTTGTTTGATCCCCCACCCATTGAAATTATTTATTTCGTTTGTACCCTTACTGATATTCCTCTTCTCTAATAATTGTTTTATAAACCTTCTATATAAGGCATTTTTTGCAACCCGTAATCAGAACTCCAAAATTTAACTTTACATGTAAATATATATTATATGTATACACGTGTATATTATGTGAAAATTTTCAACAAAATATATTTAGTTTCAATTTTGTTTATCACCTTAAGTAGAAATTAAATTATTAATTGGTACAGGACCCAATGATAATTATATGAGACGAAATGATGACATTTTTTTACTGATTATTTAGAAAGCTTGAAACTCTAGATTTAGAATTTTAAAAATCCAAGTTTACACATTTCTCTCCATTTCTTAGGAAGAAATACAAACACCGTGGGATTTGTTCTAGTTTTAGCAATGTAGATCTTATTAAAATTATTTGCATGGTATTTGACCTTTCTATTTTCACATGTAGATAGCTTAATACTTTACTCCCAATCGCCTTGTCATATTCTAGACTTCTAGATGAATATGTTTGCTATTTCTCCTATTTATGTATCTTTCGAATAGTACTTACCTTTGCATTTAATTTTACATAAAGACATATTATGCGATAAAGGAGTCGGCATGCAATGAAATACCCCTCCCCGAACAATATTAGCCAAAACATGGTATTTGGTTTTTTTTTGTTTTTGTTTTTGTTTTTTTTAATTCCTCTTTTTTGTGTGATTTTCCCCACTGAATTTCTCCCAAATTTCTCTACCTTCGCCATGTTTGCCTTCTCTAACACCTGGTTCCCTCCCAATGTTATCATACTAAAATTAATTCTATATTCTTTTTCAGAACCAGGTGAGGCGTTTGGGGACTCGTTTGTCCTTTTCATGATTTTTACACATACCGAAGCAAATTAACAATTTTGAATGATTTAAATTGATATTAATATTGAATTTACTGTGTCTTTGCTTCATTTTAACTGTGATAGTATTAAAATTTTTATACTTCTTTGTTGTTAAGAAAAGTTTAAAAAGGAAACAGTGAAAGATGGATGCCATTTTCTTTATTTTAAGAGGTGCATCTTAACGATAATGATCAGATTTTCTTACTGGAAAAAAATACTGGTTATGATCTCAATATTACCTTAAATGACTGGAAACCATTGATTTTTCTGTTACAGTCACTTGACAGAGAGAATTTAAAACCAATGTATTATCCACCTTGATATTGTCATAATTTTTAAATTTTTTTCAACCGCTTTGTGTTCTTTAATAATTTTTTACATATGAAATAATCGCTCGTTTTCACAGGAATCTCTGAACAAGCTGATGAAGAACTTGTACAGCACTCACCCCCACTTTGTGCGCTGCATCATCCCCAACGAGTTCAAGCAGCCAGGTTGGTATCGTAAACTCTGCTGGATTTATTTGTGGTGACGAAATGTCTCTAACTGTATTTAAGTGTAAAGGTATAATTATTCTTTATAGATCTGGCAGGGGAGGGGGAAGGAGTCGTAAATATAATTCATTTAAGTATATACGGTTTGTATCCTAAATCGTAATTATGTTTTATTGTTAAGTCTGTATTATGCATAGACAACAATAATAGTCTATGTAATAAACATCATATCATCATGATAGATCAAATTAATTTTGCTTTTATTGTAGCATGACAAGACAAATGAGGTCTAACTTTATTATTTTCCGAAGTTGGTTAAGCTTTTGAATTTGCCGAGGAAAGGCTTTACTACCGTTGAACGAACCGTGCTTGTAAACTTAATTTCATATTCTTACGGATGTTTGCCTCAGGTCAAATCGATTCCTTCCTGGTGATGCATCAGCTGCAGTGTAACGGTGTACTTGAGGGTATCCGTATCTGTAGGAAAGGTTTCCCCAACAGAATCATCTACTCTGAATTCAAACAGCGGTAAGTACACGAGGAGAACTTTGGATTGGATCTGATGTTTCAGAGGGCGTTCACTAAACTAAGTTGATGGTTCCTGGGCCTAGTGATAGGGTTCACTGGGGTTGGGATTGTTAGAAGATGTAAATGATTTCGGTTTAAACGAAGATTCATGGAAGACATCAACATTAAGAACTGAAGAAAAGGTAATGAGGATCGGGTATAGAAAAATATATCGAGAACTTTGAATATGTTGGTCGGATTGTATATAAGTTAAAGAGAAGCTAGTCAGCATTGAGTTCTAATGAGGTGTACAGATGAACTTTACGCGGAATGCACAGAATAGATCAAAGAAATGAAAATGATAAAAATGTTAGAAAAAACTGAAGGAGAATAGTGAGATGAGGAAGTTTTAAAATCTGATATTATTATCGGGTATACATTCCAATTACTCTTGACCTCTGATTTCCTGTAGGTTTTTGTTTGTTTTGGATTTTTTTTTCCATTTACATTCTGTTGTTAACGAAGGAAAACAGATCATAACCCCGATGTTTTCCTCTACCTTTACTAGTTACTCCATCCTTGCCCCCAATGCTATCCCTGAGGGATTCGTCGACGGCAAGAAATGCACAGGCAACATCCTGATGGCCCTGCAGCTTGACACCAACGAGTACAAACTCGGTACCACTAAGGTATGCAGGCTTTCGGAGAAGTCTTCTTACTCCTGTTACTGCAGAAATAAAAGACCACAGCAACCATAACCGGCTTTTACTTTTCTGATCCAAGGCCTCTCAAGAAGCGTATTGTTCTAAGTTTTTTATATTTTCATTCTCTTATAGTTAATCATCTTTGTTATGTGGTATTTCTCGTATGCTTGTGCATCTCTTGATTTCACAATCATATTTGATTATTCTTGCTGCCATTAATTGTCTTCACTTGCCAAAAAAATCATAGTTCCATATGTATTATTATGCCGCTTTACAAAATAGCAAATGGTTATGAAAGTAATTAAGAGCAGCATTGAATGTTGTTATGTTGGGCTTGAGTATGACGAGTGTGTGCATTGGTGTGTGAAGTCAAGTTTTACTATTCATAAAACTAATTGCCATTGGTATTTTCTGGGGGAAAAACCTCCATGTTTTTTTTTATTCATCAAAAAATTAAGGCAATAATAATTATGAAGCAAAAACGTTATACTAAATTCGAAAACTTGGCGGAGATCACACGTTTGCAAAAATTACGAGTATTCATCCTGTGAGGGTTCTGTGTGAAATGATTACCTCGCTCTTAACAGCACCCTCAATATTTAGTCCGCAACAGTAATGTCCGATTATTTATTTTCTATTTTTTATACCAAAGAACAGCAACATCATTTTCAAAGAGATGCATTGACTAATAATTGAGATTGGGAGATATTTATTAACTAGTAATAGTCGGTCTCAAATCTTTGGGTCATACATTCGATGTAGTAATGAAAGAGTACTCATCCTCTGTCACTATTAGGTGTTCTTCAAGGCCGGAGTGCTGGGAACTCTCGAGGACATGCGTGATGAACGTCTGTCCAAGATCATTGCCATGTTCCAGGCTCATATCAGAGGCTATCTGATGCGCAAGTCCTACAAGAAACTCCAGGACCAGAGGTGAGAAATCATCATTATCGAACGACTAATGTTATTAAAATGCCGAGGTAAAAATAAAGCGGTATTTTAACAGAAGGCACACTTTTCATAGGCTTACAATAGATCATTGATATCTTCTGCATGCGCGTCTCTCCGAGACGCTTATGAAAAATTGCTCACTCATGTTGGGATTTTTTTCTCTAATTTTATCATTTCTTTTATCGGTGAGAGAAAAGGGCAAAAAATGTCTACAGAACTTTACTTTCCCTTTCAGAGTCGGCCTGAGCGTGATTCAGCGTAACATCCGCAAATGGCTGGGCTTGAAGAACTGGCTGTGGTGGCGTCTGTACGTCAAGGTGAAGCCTCTTCTCAATATCGCACGCGCTGAAGACGAGATGAAGGTGAAAGAGGAGGAGCTCGCCAAGACCAAGGCTGAGCTTGAGAAAACCGAGAAACTAAGGAAGGAACTGGAAGAGCAGAACGTTGGATTGCTCCAGGTAAGATTGGGAAAGCAAAACAGTAATCTTATATATAACTGGAGAGGTCACTCCTTCTACACTCATGTTTTTGCATTCAATGTCAATGAAAATCGTTAACCTTACAATAAAGAAATGACTTAGAGCAGGACAAATTACATAGAGAAAAAAATAAAAGATAGATCTGGCGCTGGGGTTGAAAATTGACATAATGGGGAATGAGATTAGAGAAAAATAAAATTGAATTCCTTTCATAAACGTAGTCCGCAATTTGACCCTATATTTTTTTTTAGTCCCTGACCTAAGAAGGGAATCTTTTAAATCTTATAATTTAAAACAAATGGCTATAAGTATGGGCAAACACTAATATTAGCACCTTTTTTTAACTATTAATTTCGATATAAAAAGGATTAGAAATATACGAAAGGAAAAATAATTTTTGCTGAAGCTTTCTAATTTTGATAGACATTTGAGCATTTGGGGCTTGATCGTATTCTAAGCGAGAAAGTTTGACAGGAGTTATTTTTTATTATTATTTGAGAGACTCTTTTTGTACCATTATGACTGTGTGTTAGCAAAAAAAAAATTGGGGTTTCATTTTATTTCACGCATAGCACTCTCACTTCTTTTATCCGTAAATATCTGTATAGCCCAGAGTCAAAATTACATTCTACTTTCTGTGCTCCCACAACCAGGCCAAGAATGACTTGTACATTCAACTACAAGCCGAGCAAGACACCCTGATCGATGCCGAGGAGAAGATTGAGAAGCTCATCACACAGAAGGTTGAGTACGAGGCTCAGCTCAAAGAAATGGAGGAGCGCTTGTTAGATGAAGAGGACGCCGCAGCTGATCTTGAAGAGAAGAAGAAGAAGATGGATGCAGAAAACAAGGCTTTGAAAGAGGACATCGAGGATCTAGAAAACACTTTGGCCAAGGTCATTATAGTGTTTTGTGGATAATGTGTAGTTTTTATTTGGCATTCATCATAACAAGCCCACACACAAATTCATTACTATTTTCATCCTGTGTGATTGTTTTAGATGGTCTTTTTCTTGTCTGAATAGGATTTAAGTACATTTTTTATTTTTTTAATTTCATTTTATTTTATCTTTATTATGTATGCTACATGACATGACAATATCACAGCAAGCTGCATCATCTCGAATCAATTTATAACACGTTGGGAAAAAAAATCACCAATACGAATAGATCTTGAATAGATTCAGAGTTGAAAACGCATTTTCTTTGTATCTTTGTTTAGGCCGAGCAAGAGAAGCAGACCAAAGACAACCAAATCAAGACTCTGCAGGACGAGATGGCCGCCCAAGACGAGCAGCTGAGCAAGGTGAACAAAGAGAAGAAGAACCTGGAAGAGCTTCAGAAGAAAACCTTGGAAGATCTCCAGGCTGAGGAGGACAAGGTCAACCACCTCAACAAACTCAAGACCAAACTCGAACAGACTCTCGACGAGGTAAGAAGCAAAGAACTTAAAGGAAAGGGAGAGTATTATTAGGGGTGGGATTTCAAGAAGAGATAAGCCCATTTTCTGCTAAAACTAATATACTCTACGATATTTGCACGCTTTCGATCACTGGCTCGTTTTAAATTGTTTTTTTTTTTCTTTTTGTAAAATATTTCAAAAGGATCATTGAGCTTAAAATACTTAAGAGCCTTTCAGCTTAACAATTTTCACACTAGCAAAGTAAGGTAGAAAGGTTTATTTAATTCTATTCATCGCATTCACATACATTTTAGACGTAATTTAGAACAGTTGTGAAGCAAAAAATATCAAATGGAACCACATATATCTATTAGGCCTAAATTAGAACAGTTGTTGAGGATAATGTGGCCAAATAGAGAGGGATTTTTATTCCTCAGTTTGCAGTAAATTGAAATCTATCATTCGAGATTTTTTTTTTGCAACGTGGTTTAGATTGTCTTCTTGCGGCGGTCGCTTAAAAATGCGACTTTCAAGTTCTGAATCTTATGACATTACCAATCAAGAGTACTCATCTCCTCCCAAATTTTTCTCAAAAATAGAAAAGTGATATCTATTATGATAAAAAATTAAGTTGTACAAGTGCGAACGAAATAATGCTACTCCCGTTCAAAATTATATTCAATTTTTTTTTTATTTTATCTACACACATAATGAACATCCTCAAGAAAGAAATTTGAGTTTTAATGAAATAACTATAGTTTGGAATTGGTTTACTTAAGTTCTATATAATTTTATCGTGGCTGAAAATAAACTCACATTCTCTAAACATAATTTATCGTGTTTTCTCTTCTACGTAATCCTTTTCTTGTAATCTGTCTCTTTCATTTTTTCTTTCTCACACACATTCTCTCTAACTCTCTCACGCACACACACACACATTCTCTCTCTCACTCTCTCTCTCTCTCTCTCTCTCTCTCTCTCTCTCTCATCTATCACTAACTGCTTATTTCATCAGTTGGAGGATAACCTGGAGCGCGAGAAGAAGGTGCGCGGTGATGTTGAGAAGGCCAAGAGGAAGTTGGAGCAGGACCTCAAGTCAACACAGGAGACTGTGGAGGATCTGGAACGCGCCAAGAGGGAGCTCGAGGAGAACGTGCGCAGGTGAGCCTTTGTCTGTTAAATTAGCAAGTTCTCTTGTTGAAAATCTTACCAGTGCTTAAACAAGTGTGGATTCAAACAAAATGTCTCTTGTTTATTTAAGATTTTCCTCCCCGGTTTATATCCTTACATCACTAATTAGCAGGTTTTCATTTTAAGGAAAAACAATAATAATGTAGCTTTCTACAAAAGCTAAAATTGTTATTACCTATATCTAAGAATGATTCATTTTTTCCCTGTATATCTTACTATCACAAAAACTGATATGTGTAAGTGGCTTTATTATTCTATGTTTAGAATCTAAATACCATGGTTTTATGTTTTTAAGTAATGCCTTGAATAAGTGAACCATGACCAAAGAATCACAAATACCAAATGGCTTTCGTTAGTTTTTGTCGCCAAAAAATGAAGTTCTGGATCTAGCAATCTCATGCCGCCTATCACATTTTTGTTGTCTTATGGTCCTCACCATCGAAAACTGATACACTTGTCTGTGTTGAACCTCCGCAGGAAGGACATGGAAATCAATGGACTCAACTCCAAACTGGAAGATGAGCAGAGTTTGGTAGCTCAGCTGCAGAGAAAGATCAAAGAGCTCCAGGTAGGCCCCTTACTTTACTTCATCTCCTTTCATTTGTCCATATATGTTCAACTAATTTGTGTCTATAAATTTGGGATACTCTTGTTTAAACGTTCGTATCTTTACACTTTCTCTACTGTTTTGCCTAATTTGTTTTGCTCCTGCTGTTCATCAAATTTCCTATGTCTCTCTCTCTTTCCATCTATGTGATTTTCTTTCTTTGTATTCATCTATACTTTCTAGTTACTTTCTCATTAATTCTCTTTTACTTATTCCACTCTTTTTTGTGTTTCCTTTTTATCTGTTGGTATCCTATAGATCTGATTGTCCCGTTTTCTGTTTATTTCATCTTTGCGTTCGTTATTCTTTCTGCCGTTTTCTTCGTTTTTTGCGAGACTGATTGTTTGTCTTTGTGGATCTCACGAATAAGTATTCATGACCGTTGTTAAGTTTAGCTTGGATTTCGAAAGTTAAAAATGCAGACAGGTATACAACGCTGTCGAGAAGTCCAGGATTTTCTGGTCAAGTGCATAGACAATAACCATTTCGCAGCTTTATGATAGCAGTTCAAGAGTTAAGACAGATGGAAAACTGTTCAACTCCCCTAGTTTATTAAAATATTTACTCTAATAAGAAAGAAATGCAAATGCGAATATAAACTAGACCAGGCCTGTAAATCATGGCACAGAAGTTGATGACCAAATCCGTATAAATAACCGCCACCATGCTGAAACTTGGCCGAAGTTGTCATCGCCGGCTTCTGTATCAATGAAGCTTTAGTAACGAACTGTTTTTTCGTATGGGCTTTGAATAAATCCAATACTTCGAATCAACTTATTAATCTTTCAGGCGGCATTTTCTCTCCATTCACCTTTTTGATACAATTTACCTGGGTAAAACAGTTGGCTACCAAATGAGAGGCCCGATGTTTGAATTCCAGTCCGAACCAATATTTCAATGCTGCTCTTTGTCCACCCATGTCTCCTAAGATTGAGCAAAAGTTAAGGTAGTGAGGAAAGCAATGGCAAACTACTTTTACTTTACATTGCTATCATATTTATCTCATTTATTTTCCTCTATTTACCTTCGGTGCATTGCATCTTAATCGATTTACTTAATTTTATAAAGGTTTTATGTTTTCAACATTAATAAGACCAGCAGATAGGTGTGCGCAAACAAAGTTTTGTAACAGATAGCTCTGATAGTTGTTCTGTTTCTCTGTCTTTGATTTATACATTGTTGTATTCTATCCATAAATTGCCTGTATATTTTTTTTCTTCCCTCTAACATCCATGATGAATTCTTGTGCTATGCTGTTAATTTTCTTTTTTTTTTTTTTTATCCTGAAGATTTTTATTTGGGAATTTGCTATTGATGCAATTCCTCCAAACTACATCAGGCAGGTGACTGTTTCTTGTTAAATCGTGTGCCATTTTTTAAACCACACTTCGGTATTCAAGATCTCTGCTCCTGTTCTCTCTATATAAGGAAAGTTCAGCATGTGTTGTGGGCGTTGGAGTAGCACTCATACTGCACAGTACGTGTAATTCCGTGATCCTGCCGTGTATGTTGATGCGCGAGCCAAACACTCGTGAGTGTGTCAGACAGGTAGAATCTTGGCCGTACACATTTCTCTGGCCCCACTCTCACCTTCAGCGCTTGTAGATAGAGTTAATACGTAAAGGTGAGGCGCTTGTTCAAACCAAAATGCTAGGATGGGAGCTGTTTCCTCATGACTTTAATAGCATCGCTGTGCTTTTCGAAGACTAGAAACGCTTACCTGAGGTGCAACATAAAAAAAAGTCGGCCAGCTAATGTGTAAAGTTTTTGCTGACACTGGTGTTTTCCTTTTGTGTAGGTCTGGCAATAATAATCGGCAAGCACTGTTTTTTAAAGTGTGTATCCACACACCCGTTATTTCCAAAGAGCTAAAGGGGTTAATCTCTACAAGAGACTTAATACTTTTGGCTGACAGTATTTCATAACAAATATTGTGCACTTCCTTTTCTTTTCGGGAAATCTTCCTTTACGCCGTGTACTCCTTCACTTTTTTTCTCCTCTGACCTCTGCTTCCTCTCTTTTCTGATTTCTGGTAACTTATATCA
>BLXT01000975.1:958184-974861 GCA_019648995.1 Plakobranchus ocellatus
GAAGAGGAAAATAACATTTTTAAAACTGAGTGATTTAAGAAAAGACTGAGACAGAGACAGAGACTGAGAGAGAGAGAGAGAGTTTAGATTGGATGGTAAGGTGGCTAGCCATCAGTGCATTAGATCTAGTTATTACTTGGTGTGCAGATCTAATAGGATTTTTCAAAGTAGATCTAACACAAAACATCTTAGCTATTATTTATAAGATAAATGTGTCATGAAAAAATGCAGTATTAAATTTCATTTTTGTAAATGCCAGGCAATTTGTACACACATCACCATTCATATAGCGTCAAAACCAGACATTGCCGGCATCTCAAATTACTTTGATCTGGGGCTGACTTGAAGGTCGGGCTGCAACTCCAAAAAGCCAACCTTTGATTTCTTTAAGCTATTGCTGACATGGTTAGCTAGTTATCACTTGGGTCTACTTCATTGTGCACATATTGACTTTAAAATGATAATTATCATAGCTTACTTGTTTGTCTATCTGTGCAATATGGCATTCTGAGCTCTTGTTTGATTAATTAATATTTTTGTTTTGTTTTGGGGAGGGGGGCATTGGATTTTTTTTAGCTGTCAAGACTATGAACCACCAGCGCCAAAGGTCTACTGAGTTAATCCCCTCCCCCCAAAAAAAGAAAAAAAAATTCGGGATGGATCTAGATGCTTTATTTAATCCAACAAAACTTTGCAAGCCTGGTATAAGATCAAAGAAAGTACGCAGGTCTACTTCCAGGGCAGTTAAAAAAAAAAACGAAGATCAACTTTCCATCGGTACCGCATTTTTGTATTATGTGAATGGAAAGAAAATCGCACAAAATGAAACAAAAGCACAAGCCCATATTTAAACAGCCAAAGTGTAAAATTTTCCCCATTGGCGGGATGGATTACACCTAAAGCATAATGCCGGCATGTCTGCATGTTGCACCGAGACATATCAATAACACAGAAACTGCTCGGTCTCTTTACACAGAATTTTTAATAAATTTTTTGGACCACAAATTGGATACTTAGATTATGTCAATAGTAATTTAACAGGGATGCCAGTGGCCTCTGACAAAAAAGCAGGAAACTTGTATAGAAATAAAGAGTTTTCTCAAAGCTGTAGTTAAAGTATAATTAACTTTTAAGTAATAAAAATCAGGCAAAAAGTTGGAAATCTTGTTTAAATCGGAAAACTGGCATCCCTGATTTAAAAATGTTCAATGCTATTTAAATAGGTAAAGAGTAGATGTCGGTAGATATCGCATGGATCCAACGGATAAAAAAAACAAGGTAATTTTTTTCCTGTCCATCTGCACAACTGAGCGGGATTTTAGCGGGGCAGCCTGAAAACGGATTTTTCAGGCATTCATAGGATTTTTCCCGCCAAAAACGGAAAGTTGGCAGGTCTGGATTTATATGCAAAAAAGTAATTCTAACGTTTTCAATCAATCTAAATCTAGTTTATATAATAGATCTAGATCCAGCAGGTGAGTGATGTGTCCGCATTATTGAGGCCTAGATCTATTACTGAACTTTAGGTTTTTTATAAGATCTGCCACATAAATCGGATTAAATCAACATTACATATTTCACAACTTTTCATTAAAACAGGTCTAAAATGTCGCTAATCACTGCTTGTGTGTGGAAAATAACGTCATTTGTAGATAATTCAAGGACAAACCAGGCCTTGCGCCCAATTTTAGAATCTCCAATGTTTTTTCGACATCACAGCTTCAAATTATATCGAGTTTGCTCATTCTTTAATTCAAGAAAAGTTGTCAGAAAACAGAAGAATGGGTGTTGATGAACATGTGAATGTAAGCAATAAGGTGTATCTGCACATCGGCTGATTAAAAAACTATTAAATCTATTCATGCTGATGTTAGAAATTGTAAGCAAGACATTATCTGTGTATCTCGTAAAACCTAATCCGGGCCATTCGGTGGATGGATTTGGACAATCTTCCATCTTAAATTACATGTTTCAGTGTCTCCTTTTGATATTTTACACCAGTTCCTGGCAGAAGAGCCGGAGAACATGTATTTTTGTGAGGCCTGACACCAGCATATAAATAAGAGAGTGTTATTTAAACAACTAAAACACAATAACAATACTCTCAATTGAATCCAAATTTGGGCAAGATGTGTTTTATGCATAGAGTATATTAATCTGAAACAGTCGCCATTAAAAAAAATCTTTGAGTAGGATGGGAGTAAGAGATCTAGTACAGGGGTTCATCCATGAGTACATGCTGTCTGACTGAATTTCTGACATATATGGGCAACAAACAAACGATTATTTATAGCATTAAATAACAAATTCACCAAAAATCGCTGCTTGTGCTGCATCCCCACTGGTAATTTGCTCATCAAACAAAAACCATATGAGTGGTGTGAACATGTGATACTATAATAGGCTGCTTGAATTTTTTTTTCGTGAGCACACCGCTCCCTTTGGAATTGGTCATGTATGATTTAAATTGTGTGGACCCATATCCAAATAATCATTTTGAAATGCGGACCAGAAACTGTTCGAATAATCATTTTTTATTATAATGTTGACCCGTGTCCGAGTAAAGAAATACCTGTGGGGGAAAGTAAATGGCCTTCCCAGAACGTTAACTGATTACCTCAAGTTGATCTAAAATACTCTGAACAGGGGTATTAATAAAATTTGAGGTTGTCAGGTCTGAGTCAGCTATTAATAGTTTCAATACCAATTAGGATTAGGCAATTTAAATTATTCCCAACACCGATTGGGAAGAGGTAAATCTACCTTCACCAGTGAATTCGAAAAATAAGACGATGTGGATCAAGTTATAAAGTAAATAGATCTAGATCTAGTGCTTGAGTTTCACGATCTGTATATCTTCACAATTTTTCATCCGCAATCTCCTCATAATTCGATGAAGATTGATCGGCGCTTTTTCGTTTGTTCCCACCCCGACTTTTTTATAGGCCTATACAGGCCTAGATTCTTGCTTAATTCGATCTGGCTCTATCTTCCTATTCCATCTATGAAATGATGAGGTCGCAGGCAAAGTTACAATGAAAATATTATTTTCACTCAAAATCTAGACTAGATCTAGATCTACACAATTTGACACTTTTTTCGTTTGCTCCTATCAGATAATATAGCTAGAATCTGGACTAGGCCTAGATCTAATATCTAGATCTATATAAAAAGTCGGGGTGGGAACAAACTAAAAAGCGCTGATTGATCTAGAGTCTATTATATCTAAATTTGACGGCGCTTTTTCGTTTGTTCCCACCCCGACTTTTTATATAGGCCTAGGCCTAGAGATTCTAGATCTAGCTATATTATCCGATATGAGCAAACAAAAAAAGTGTCAAATTGTGTTAGATTTTGTGTGAAAATAATAGTATTTTCATTAGAACTTGAACTTGGCCTGCGACCTCTTCATTTCTTTGATGGATTAGTAAGATAGAGCCAGATCGAATATTAAAGCTAGAATCTAGGCCTATATAAAAAGTCGGGGTGGGAACAAACGAAAAAGCGCCGTCAAATTTAGATATAATAGACTCTAGATCAATCAGCGCTTTTTGGTTTGTTCCCACCCCGACTTTTTATATAGATCTTCTAGATCCAGAAATCGTTAGGCCTGTCCCCGGATTATACCCCGTCATTTGTTTCAAAACTATTGGTGAAAATCACAGACAGATCTAGATCTAAAATGAAAATTACATGGCTTTTGGTTTCCTGGATGGGAGCACAAAAATTTGTGTAGCGTCGCGACTCAGTTCAGGTCGATATTGCTTTGAGTTTGGCCGTCGTAGTTATCTTTCCTTTGCCTCTTCGTATTTTTTTTGTTTTTTTTTTTCTTTCTTTCTTCAATCGCATACTTCTCAGGGCTTTTTTTTTATTACTTTTTTTTTTTGGGGGGGGGGGGCTCCCGTGTGCTTTCACAACATGGGTGAAATTGTTTATTGAAACAATAAAGGTTTGAAGGATAAATTTCATTTAAAAAAAAACTCTCTGTTTCAGAACTTGGTCTATGAAAATTGGTCAAACTTTTATAATATGCCAGTTATTGATTTCAACTATTGAACTGAAAGACGAAGTCATCTGGCATGTGAAGATGACCTCTTCTGTTCGAATAATAACCTTTGGTCTAGTGCGCTATCAAAACAGTTAGGCCTAAAACCTCGCGCAGGCAGATAGCAAGAAAAAAAAACACGTAAATTTAAAGATCTAAATTTAGATTTAGGCCATTTACAAGCTTACACTGTGGAAGTTTGGTAAAGCAACCAAATCATAGGTCTCCATTTCATGCCAATCTACATTTTTCAACATCTAGATCTATCCCAGTAGGGCCTTGATCTAGTCATGGATGGAAATGCGAAAAAATCAGTAAGAGAGACATTTTTAGAAGAAACCGACAGAGATAGATCAAAATCGAGATTAGAATCAAACAGCGAAGAATCCCTGAAAGAGATATCGTCTCAGTTCTTTGAAATGGTGCCAGTTCGAAAAATGAAATGGAAGGTTGGTTGTATAGATCTAGATAAATCCATTTTTCTGTTGAAAAAAATGTTAAACTTTACTCAATGCTTAAAAAATTGGATGGATTTTTGGGCACTGGTGGAGGACTGCGGTCCCTATCAGTTTTCCTCCTAAAGTGGACGGCCATTTCGATTATTTAACGCAAATGGATGTAGAAACTACTAGATTCACTACTTGGATGTGTTTTTTTTTTATGATTTGATGTTTCTTAAACAGCTGGCTCTATTTCTAAGGAAATTTTTTTTAAATTTTATTCTAACACCATCAGCAACAGACGAAATGAAGAGGCAATATCTTAGATCTAGATTTAATATCGAAAGAATCGAAATGCCCGACTTCTTCAGGTGGACAATGTAGGAACTGAGGTGCTCCACCAGTGCCGATTTTTGCACAGAGAACCACTTCCACAGCAAAGAAAACAAAATTAATTCAATTTCTATTAACTGTTCCCTATACTTTATCTTTTATTTATTTTCTTTGATGAGATTGATTGTTTCTGGAATTCTTAGGCTGGAAGAGAATGCAAGTTACATTATCCATTGTGAAACGAATAATTATGAGAAGGTACAGACAGCATTATATAGAATTCTTGATTGACACTTTACTGTCTTAATACTCATGGACAAACAACTTTATCAACTGAGCAACAGACTCTGAGTAGCTTTGAAACGATAAAAGTCCAGACAAAAATTCGTATTTTTCAACAAAGTAATACTAGGCCCTTTAACCTGACAGTGACAGTGACCTAACTTCAGTAAATTTTTTGTTTTTTTTTTTTTCTTTTTGTAAATTATGAACTTAGATGTAAACGGGGCCGCCGACAGGCTGGCTAATTGTTAAACCCCTACCTTTACATAAACACGTCACACTAGCACGATTATGACACCACAATCACTGTGTGACAAACCACGTGGGTGACAACACAGGTGCAGGGTATACAAAAATTAAAGAGATACACTTTATTACAAAAACTGAACTATTCCAGTTTCCACATGGGTATACTGATGTCCACAAAGAAAACAAATAGTAACTTCGAATTAAAACAACCCAAATGTAAATATACTAAAACCCCCCAAAAATATAAATCCTTTTTCAAAACATTCTAAAAAAATATTTAAAAAAACCCAAATGAATGCCACTTTCAGAGCTTACTAAAATAACCAAACCCATAAAAAGCCATAAAAACCCCACCAAATGAACTCATTTTAATGATTTTTAGAACATACTAAAAAAACAAAAGCCAATCAGACCGGCCCTCTCCATGCTGAGGGAAAGTATCAAAGGACAGATTAATGCACATGTCTGATTAATTAAAACCATTTACATCAATAATGAATATCATGTCAAGTCACCTAGAGCCTGCTTAATAGGTAACAAAAAGATGTAAACAATAAAGAAAGGATATATAGAGTAAAGATCAAAAGTATTTAAACAAAAGGAAAATAGCAGTTTGTACACACAAGAGAATGAAAATACACACACTAGACAAGTCACTAAGATAGCAAATATTAACTGTCTATTCTCTAAATAAAGCACAACACTACTGTTCGTAAACTTCCATGTCAGGCTCGAGGCAGAAAGAAAAAGATGAATCGGCATGCAAATTAAAATAAGGTAACCATTAAAAAGGAAAATGAAACATTAGTCCACGACTGATTAATAATAGAACAAAGCAGAAAAGTTATCATCCATACACTGTAAATAACTCGTGGTGCCCTAAGTAACCCAAATTTTTACAGTTATAGCCCTTGATACTCATTAACCAGCCATAATTATCTCTTATCATCGATAATAAAAATGGAAATACATAATTTTTCACAAAGTGATATTAGTCACGAACAAAGTGAAATCCTTATAAATATCTCCACAATATGTAACTTAAGATCAACAAATTACGAGTAGCGCTAAAGCACTGGTGGGCACATAAATGATAACGCACACTGCGATTTAGTAAGATACAGCCAACATCAATTAGATTGTCCTCCTGTGGGACCACTCACGAACAAGTCCACAACTACAAGTTAGTGCATCACTTTAACAATGAAGCGGGATTTATACAACTTTTTCACTGACAATAAAAATCGATAAGTTATTAATTGTAATTAATTGAAGTTGAGACACTAAAGAAGTACAGTGGAACTTGGCTACAACGGGACCCATAAGGGCGTGGTGCACAGTCCCGTTATAAGCAAGGCCCGTTGTAAAAATAAAAGTAAGATAATTCTTGAAAACGGCACCTTACTAAAATTATTCCCCTTTAAGAAGCGGCTAAGTATTAAACATCACCCTTGCTTGCATCGTATTATATTATTTCATTGCATTGTGTGAGTGTGAACTGTTTTGTCTGTCTGTATTTATTGGTTTATGGTTTTTTTTTCTTGTGCATATGTCTTTTGTGTGGTGTTTTTCTTCCCTTTTTACAATTTTTTTTTATTTTAATTTGTCTTTATAAGGAGTGTTAGGGTACATTATGTATTGAAGTGGGTCCAGAAATTGGTGTTTTACAATGCTTGGTTAAACCAAGTATGCAAACAGCGATCTAATTCCTGAAGCCTGTTGTTTTCAGTCGCTTCCGATCAGGTTGAAAGTTGCCTTTGGTGAGGGCTGACATGATAGCATCCTTGTCTTCCGATCAGGTTGAAAGTTGCCTTTGGTGAGGGCTGACATGATAGCATCCTTGTCTTTCAAGAATATATATGAAGTGTTCCTGACGAAATCTCATAATCTCGACAGATCTGGGCTTTTGACATTACTTTCTTGTCCACCTCCTCAATGATTTTGGCCCTTACAAAGAAAAACATTTCCTTATTCTTGATTACATGCTGGATGAACACAGGCTAAGAGTAAGACCGCATTGAAACGTAGGCTTAGATTTTTTTTAGAAATTTAGATCTAGAGATCTATTCGTTAATGCGACCTGCGAGCGTCAGAGCGAGACCGAGAGATAAGAGGCAATTTCGCAACACACTGGACCGAGATCGATGCTTTCTTTGTTCATTGAGTCAGTGAGTGACAACCACAACGGTGTAACTGTAAGCCTAATTGAGATCTATCTAGGCATTGAACAAAATAGACGCACCCTGAGGCGAGGGCTTGAAAAAGTTGAATGCGCCCAGTCTTTTCCTCATCAGTTCCACCCTCAGTCTCTTACACTACCAATCACACACACTGACAGTCACAGTCACACTCGCCTCTTGCTAGCCTATGGCTGACGTACCATGATTCACCACTCAGCTGGGTCCCGCTGTAGGCAAGCTTATCATGTAGTAGATGCCGTTCTAGTGAAAATAAAATATAAAGGATATATAAGAGAAAATAACGGGCTTGTGTCAAAGTCCCGTTGCATGCAAGGTCCGGTTGTAGGTGAGCTCTACTGTATTACAAAAGAAATAACCAAGTATTAAATAATTAATGTGATCAAGAAAATAAAACTTGATCGACAAAGGAGCAGCCTGTCTAAATTAAATGTGCATTTTAGACTGTGTCTTATGTAGAGGCATAACCGACTCAGCCTCATGAGCTAGTTGTTTCAAATCTAGAAAGAGACAAGAGATCAAGTAAATACATTACAAATGTATGTATAAAATTAAAACACTAAAAGAAAAAAATGATTTTAATTAAAATACAACTTCACCTGCTCTTGTTGTTTTTCAAGAACTTTTTACATGTCTTCTTCTGACTCTTCTTAAATAGTTATAAAGTGAAATATGTTTTGAAAAAACAAACTATACTAGTCAGGATCAAGACACGTCCTGTCTCTGAGAGAGCTGTGAGCCGAATGAGCAAGCCCACGCCTCAGGTCGCACCAGAAAAGACCCAATAATAACACCTCTTCCATATTCAATGCAAAATAGACCTAAAAATATTACAATAAACCAACTTTTACTTTCTCAAAACTACTAAACTTAATAATACATCTGACGACTAACAATACAAAGTTAAAAACCCTACTACTAACAAATTATTTAATATAAAAAACATTGTTTAATAATAACAAAGACACTACAAGGACTATTTTTACTTCCAAATTTGAACATGGAACAACAAAATCAAGTTTTGTTTTATCAACATCAATCGCTTTTCTTCAGTCAACATCAAACAATTCTTCTGCGTTGGACTTGCAGAGAATGCACCCTTGTGTGCCATAAACTAGTCAAGCATAGCGCTCGGGGGGAGTCAGCGCGTACACGACCAGGGAAAGGAGAGATAACTCAGACAGAGCTGGCTAACAACTCCTAGACTTGCGACTAGACTACCTCCCTTACATAGACAAGGCATAAAAATCATAAATACTTGACAAAATGGAGGCTAATTTAAAATCATCTCTGGTTAAACTTACGTTAAAAGCCCAAAGTACACCATACCAAACAGTTACTTAAGAAAACAAAAAAAGATGGCCAACATTTTTTGAAGGAAACCATGTCAATGATGAATTTCATTTGAATATGTGTGCACAAGGATAAAATTGGCTCATTCTTATTGGTCAGATCATCTAAGACGGATATTCTTCATAATCCCAGTAAGTGTGAGCTAGGTCACTATGATTTTAAGTATATATGGTTACCCATCGCAGAAATCTCCCCAAATACGAAGGCACTGGGTTAAGATTTGGAAAAAGTGAAAGGCTGTCTCTATTGCTACAAAAATATAGCCATCAGAAAGATTCCGCACCAAAATTGGTTCACTTTCTAATAGTTTTTTCCTAGATAGATTCTCTCCTTTACTTTTGTTGTTTTTTTTCTTTTTTTTTGGCAATGAGACCAATTCTTGAATTTTGGGGCTGGAAGAGAATGCATACTTACAAAAAGTACATGGTAATTAAGTAAATGGATATTGCAAAGAAGGTGCACAGAACAGGAAAAGGGACAACGCTTAACTGTATCAACTGCGCTGATATTTCGATCGATAATAGAAAACCAGAATTATAACGTCAGTAACGGTATTTTCGACTAAAAAGTCTGTGTTTATTTATGTTGCTATGACTGAAGAAATGAAGGCTAATATTAGAAAGAATGAACTCTGCTTAAACTTGCATGGAGCCTTAGGTAAACTATTTTGGTTAGATTGGGGGTAATACTTCGCCAAAATTTGTAAAAGAAGCCCACGGAAGTAATTAAATTTGGTTTAAGTGTGATGAAATTATAAAATGCATACTCATTATATGTTGTCAGATCATATCATCTAGCTAGGATGCTCCTTAAGAAAGCTCAGTAAGTGTACTTATGTCATTTGTGTGAAATTGTATACAGTTGTAACAATTTTTTTACCTCCTCAAAATTCTCTTCCATATGAGTACAATTCTTCAAATTATATTAAATTAGCTTTCAGTTTTTCAAATCAAAGAGGATATATAGTAATGATTTTCAGCTTTCTTTGGGGTTGGTTCCCTGGTGCAGAAATCTTTCGGTGCACTTTTCATTTTTTTTTTAGGCTTATATTTATCTATGAAAAGAAAAAAAATCTATAATTTTCTCTAAGCAATGCGCTTTTAAAGAGTTCTGGGTATGTTTAGCCTTAAGAACTTCAAGGTTGTTTTTTTTTTTAGGTTTATCTTAACATTGCAAGTTCATATAAGCAGTTTGACCTTCAGAGTTTACAATCAGAAAATATTTGTAACATCATCATACTTAACAGTTTTTTTAATCAAGATGCAGATGATTTTAGAATGTTTTCTCACTCTATAGACCTCATTCTAGAAAATGGGGATTGAAATCTCATTCATTTAGTACTTTATAAAAATTTTGCCAATTTAGAACTAAATTAGATAATGTAAAATTCTCATTTTTACCTATGCCAAGTCTTTTTAAAAAATGAATTAAGTTTTATTTTGTGTAGAAAAGTGTATGTAAGTCAATGGCAAAATAAATTTAAATTTGATACCAGGAAAGAGCTCTTGTTTAATCTGGTACTTGAGAAGGATTTCTTTAAAAAGCATGGGTCCCATAAAATATTGGGTTTACACTTACAGTGTGGCATATCATATCCAGTCATCTTTTGCAGTTAAACATATGGAATCTGGTGCATCACGGGCTGTCTGGGATCTGAACTTGCAAGGATAAAGGAATAAAATTAGTGGTTATTCATTGTGGTTGAAATATCCTACTAAATAGGCTTCAATAAAGAGGATCAAAACTGCCGTAGCCTCTAAGGAAGTTGTGGAAAGCTAATCAAAGCTGTTTCTTGGATGTCCAAGAGTGATATTAAAATTGACGTCATATGCAAGTGTTGAACAATCCACTGGCATAAAGAAATCAAGAGGGAGCTTTATAGCTGCTCCTCTGTCAAAGTTGAAAACCAATTTGGCTAACTTTTCTTCAAAAGTGAAGTTTCATTGTCCATAGCAAGTGCCTGTAAAGACAAAACAGAGCTTCCTGAAAGAGGAAGTGCCTTTTTATTGTAGTAAAATAGTTGGGTTGCTCAGTGTCACTGTGACAGAAGGTCAGGACTTGAGGCATTTATAATATAAATGACAATGTCATGGCCTTCTGTCACAATGTTAACAATTTGTTGCAGATAAGTACATCACTACTTGCATGGAGTTGGACATTTTAGAGTCCAATCAAAAAATGAGGAAAAGACAACAACTCAGCCTTATAAGTACTTCAGGGCTGAATTTTCACAAAATGCAATTTAATTAACAGGTAATACATTGCTTTATTTACATTTTGCAAAGAATTTAGTGGTAACATTTCACAGCTGCCTACACCTAACAACTTTATTCTACATTGAAAGGCTCCTTTTCGATTCCTTTTGATAAAATGTATCTATCTTTCCAGGATGATGATGCTGCCATGCTAATGATACACCCAGAGCTTCAAATACAGCTTCTCAATGCAACATTGAAGCACCCATTGTGTCAAAGTTTTCCTCCAGCTCTTTCATACAGACTTTACTTTATGAAGTTGCTTATCCAAAAGGTTTGAAAAATTAGTATTTATTTTTTATTATATAATCATTTGCAGGTTTTCCCCCATATTTTTTGTTGCTGTCTTTTGCTTTGATTGTGACTAAAATTGTCTGTCTTTACGTTGAGTCTAGGACTAGATTCAGAACAGCTTATCTTTGATCTAGCCTTGTTCACTTGTGATATTTACTTATTGTTCCTATTTGGTCCGTTTAGGTCTAATTTTTAATAAGCACTAGATATTGTTTGAGCTCTCTTTATCTTTTTAGATCTAGGATTTTCTAGAAGATTTTTGAAGGTATGAGAAAATTGTTTACAGGAAATTGATAGAATGTATCCTGGAGAGGATGTTTATGTTTCAAGGCAAGAATAAATTAAAAAATTTAATTGGTAAATGTTGTTTGCTTATTTGGGTTTCATAAGACTGTAAGTTCTATTTTTTTTAGAATGAGTTGTTTGAAAGACTTCTGATTTTGCACTCATGGTCATATTTGGATTATGATGATGAAATGAAGGCAATTTTAGTCAACTTTTGAAAACTAAAAAATTACCAACAATTGCAAATAATTTTGTCCAAGAGCAAAAAAGTCTTTTAAAATTTTTGGGAAAAAATTATCACCTCAGATCACCATTATGGATTATGGCGGCCGAGTTATATTTGATCAGGTCTGTTTCAGCAAATAATTTAAAAATAAAACACAAGTGGTCTCTAGAAATTGTTTTTATCTTCACATGATTAAATAATTATACTGTAATATGATAGCTTCATAATCAATCCAGCTTTCATCAAATTTCCAATTTTTTTTTTTTTTGGTGCTCAATCAGAAGTCTTGTCGAGTTGTTTGTCAATATTCACCAAATAACTTAATAAGCCTGTGTATTGCATAATTGGGATTTTTAAGAAACTGTGGGCGGTGGGTGTGAAAGAGAGGGCTGGGAGATTGCTGAAAGATAGACTGCTGACGTTTGTGAATTTGTAGACCTACAGAGAGATACCTTGGTCTCCAGAAATCGTCTTTGATTTAAAGTAATAAAATTTTCGTTCAATTTGTGGCAAGTCTTGCGGTGATTTCTGTTCTTTAGTCTATTTTGAAGAACTCCTTGCCACAGGTTCACATGTTCAGTGAGACCTCTGCAAGGCAAAACTGTTTGTGACAGTGACAATTTGTCTCTCAGATATATATATATAAAAATTTTATTGCCTAGTGTGAAGCACACTAGAAATGTAAGTGGTCTCATGATTATTTTTTACCTCAAAAAAGAAGAGCAGATAGTGCTTGCTTCTGATATTTTAGGTCAATTCTACAGGGAGACAGTGTCACTGTCTGATGAGTCAGCAATGAAAACTCTGTTAGAAGGGTGTAAAAACCCTGTCTTATCAATAATAAAGTCTAAATGAGTGATTTTAAAACATTACAAATGTTTATAGAGTAGAGTATTCTTGACAAAATAAAACAAAAATGTTGCCCACTAAAAAAAATGATAAAATTCAGTTTGATTTCTCATCTGAATGTGAAGGAGTCACATAGAAATTATTGAATTACAGGTTGTCCAAGGCATGTGGAGGAATTTGTGTTTAATATGATTTAAAACATGAATGTTTGTTTTCTTGTTTTTCTGCTGCTTTGTTATGTGATCCAGGTTAATCAGTTGTCAAAAATGATTATTTTGTTTTTTAAAAAAAAAGACTTTTGAAAACGTGGGTACATACCAAGACTTGCTCTCTTGATGTTTGTAGCCATTTTTCTTAAAATTAAGGTTTTTCACATAAAAACTTCTGAAGTTCAGATTTTTTTGGTGTTAAAAAGCTCAAATTAGTCTTGAAAAAAGTTTTTAAGGATTATATCCACATTTTACATTGTCAATGTTAAGTCTTTATTTTTTTTAATTACCATCTTGATAGTTCATTTTTTTAATGTTTTTTTTTTTTTGTTTTTTTAATGCTGCACATTGGGGGGGGGGGGGGGGGGTTAAAAACTCTCAAAAGTTTTCAAAAAAGTATAAGAAACTTCTTGGTAAAATTTTTATTCATCAAGTGTTGGTCTAATTTCTTGCAAAAGGCAATTTCAAATTATAGCTCCTCCCTTTCTCCCCCAGTAAATTAAAAAGCATTATAATTATGTGGTTGAGAAAACATTTCACAGCTCGCCAAATATTCATGTTGAGATTTTTATTCCCCTGTATCTGTTTGTGTTCATTTTGAAGTTTGAAATTTGTTGATATCTTAATTATTTTTGACGTCATGACCTTTTAAATGGAAATATGGGGTATGACCAAAAACACATTTTAACTTTACGGTGGCCTAGCACAAAATTAGCACCAGCAAGTCCCAATAGGTTTTCACAAATTGCCATATTTTTTAATTGTTATATTTTTAGAAGCATGCATTGGAAAATTATAACAAATTTCAGCTTGAATCAGAAGATGCTACAATTGCTGATGAAATATATGAAGCTTATACAGATCTTCTTTCTTGTCCGGAGGAGGATGATGAAACTCTTTGCTACAAGTCTTATCTTATTGTAAGTATATAAATCACCTCTCTCAGATATAATACTATTCCTTTTTTCATGAGTGAACGATTGCCTAAAATGTGGAACCCAAAATTGTTTCACTTTTTTTCTCATTCTGTTTTGAATGAAAGAAGCATCAATCACAAACTGGAAAAGTGAAATGAACTATAATTCAGATAAGGTTAGATATAAGAGTAGATCCATTGAAAAAAACAGATCTCTTTATTTTCTGATGGAAAGGAAGTTGGAGTATTGATGGATGACCACTATCTTTTAGTGATTTTGTCATTATAGTTATGTTCAAAGATAGTTTAGTTAATTTACACAACAAAGATGCATCTAAAGCTATTTTTTTTAGTACAGCATTTCTTTTTACATCATATTACTGAGAAAGTCAAGATTCATTATGTGGAGTTACACTTTTTCAAATACATTTATGGCTAGTAGAAGACCTTTTGAAAATAATAATCCCAAGTTTTGGAAGTTCATTTGAGCTGAAACAAGTATTAATTTTTTTTTCTTGGAACTTTAAAAGATATTTCGCACTTGATTGTATTTGTCTTGAGGCAGTCCTAATTAAAACAGACATTGCAGATAACACTTTTGAGAAAAAGTAATGTTTCAGGTTTTTCTTTACGAGGTGCTTTTTCAAGAAGTTAAAAATCCTATATGGCTCAGAGTCAACACAACTCCATCGAGTTTTCACCATTGCAAACCTCACAGGGAGAAGGTTTAGGTTATTTCAATAGTATAAAAGGTTTAAATGTTCATTTGGACTGATTTCAAGATATGTTTACTTCAACTAATAGTCATGACAGAAGAAATATTTCAGAAAAGATACAATGCTATTGAGAATTTATCTTGACTCTCTGTGCTTAAATCTGGCTGTTTCTCTTTATTTTACTTTTACTGCAAACAATGCTCCTGTATATGGAAATTTTTTAAGTTAATTATAAACAAAAGGGAGAATATACATGTATTTCCGATTCAATTCATTTTAATGCACTGATAATCAAATTAGTCATTTTAGTCTCAATTTATTTTTCAAATGAGAATCTAAAAGAATATCGAATATTTCTCAGTCTATCTCACTGCCATTCATGTCTCTTGTTTGTATAAGCAAAGAAAGTGATTTTTTGGTTGGTTTGTTTTTTTAATTCTATAATTTAAATTTAAATGTTTTTGTCTTTTTGATGTGATATAAGATATGTTTTGAGACCATTCCCTATAAGTTGGATTGTGGATGTGACACGTTTGAGAAAAAGTGTTGTCCTTTTCCTCTTGTTCAAAATCCTTTTGTCAAAAATACAAAAATCTCGGCTAAGAATTAACATAGATCCATCCAGTTTTTATCAGTGAAAACCTCACAGAAAGAAGTTTAAGGCTGTTTCTTTGGTTTAAAATGTTCATAATGTGACTTCTCACTCATTCTGACTGGTCTCGAGATATATATATATTAGATCATGTTTTACTGCATTTAAAATTTATTCTGACCTAATGTTTTCAAAACTATTACACAGCCTCCTGGAGAATATATTTCATTACAAGAATCAGTGCACTTAGTGTCACAAGGCACAACAGGACTCAGTACTTGGCAGGTAAGAAAACATCAAGATTTATATTGTGTTTTACTTAGTCAGAAGTCAATATGAGGTTTGAGAAACAAATGCATCTCACCTTAGGAAATAATCACCTTAGCCCTGTGCAGTTTTTATCACTCTGAACTTACTTAAAGAAGTTTAATTGACTAGGGAGGGTTTTTTGTTGTTGTTGTTTTGTTTTGTTTCGTCTGTATGTGTGTGTGTGTGTGTGTGTGTGTGTGTGTGTGGAATTTGTGTCTCATGACTCACTTGAATAAATTCATGTCCCACCTTGACATGTGCCAAAATATGGGTTGTGCTTTTAAATTACCTACTGAGTACATAATTTTTGGCTTTCAGACAGTGAGGTTAGATTTTCAGCCTTAAAATATGATTTTACTGAAATTATTGTTTGTTTGTTAATGAATGTTTATAAAGTCTGTGCCCCATAGAGACCCTTTCTCTCCTTACTGAACATTTGCCCAAATCTACAAGCATACATCTAGGTTCATCTCAGGCCATCATGCAAATAAAAAATTACTTTTTTTTTTTAATTGAAAGCCAAATGTGTTCAGTGTGTTCCATTTCAGGGTGAAAGAAGCAGTTAGGGAGATAAGTAAGCCTGGTCTAAAATGGGGAAAGAGATTGTTAATTTAGAAAGGAGGCAATAAGAAAATTTTAATCCCCTAACTGTTCGGTGTCTTCTTAGTCCATTCATGATATAACATGGTATTAGATTTGCATATGCAAACAGCAAAAAAGGTTACAGAAATATAAATTTCAAATATCAATGTGGAATAAAAATGAGCTGATATTACTTATTTTCAGCTTAGCCTCGTTTCTAAATTATTTTTTATAATTATTTTATAATTGTTTTAATTATTCATTCCTTACATTTTTTGTTAATGATGAAATTATTGTTGGTTTTTTTTTAGGCTGCTCAACATCTTACAGAATGGGTTTTGGAAAATCCTCATGTAGTTTCAAACAGGTTACGACTTTTATATTCTAGTTATTTAAATTATATTGTAAGAGAAGATTTTCTCGTATTAAGTCAGTAGCTCAGCAAATGTATTTTTAAATTAATAGTGTTATAAGTAAGACTTAAATTTTCACAATACTTGTCCTTCAGAAGCTAGGAATAATTTGCTAACTGTCAAGTTTATAT
>BLXT01000975.1:975216-997003 GCA_019648995.1 Plakobranchus ocellatus
TATATATATATATATATATATATATATATATATATATATATACAGTAAACCACACCTAAACCAAAAATGGCTAAACCAAAAAGAAATTGAAGAGCTTTCCGTTTTTCCTCTTATTCTTTCTTATTAAACTTGCGGTAAACTGAAAGCGTTGGCTGCCTTACTATCGCTAAAGCGAAATAAAAACTACCGTGAAAGCCCAGTCACTGTCCGACCGACACATTAAAAAAATCTTTTTTTTTTCTTTTTTTTTACACTCCTTGCCCATCCCTTTCTTTCACAAATTACTCCATGCAAAACCAATCCTGTTACCTGTACCTAACACTAGAGACGGCCAGACCTGATGTCTGGCTAGGTCTAGGTCTACTGCACACACCTGCCCATCCCTTCTCTTCCACCACTTGGTTACGCAGCGGGACAGTGCCAGACACTCCCTACATGTCTAGGTCCCGTCAGCGCTAAGTTAAGCAAACACTGTTACATCACAGCCGGTAATAAAGCCATCTCTCTTGTGAAGAACTTCAGTACCGGAAAAGTTAGGCGTTGATTAAATTGTACAAGTAGAGACTAGGACCGGAAAACTTACTTAGGCGATGATGAAATTGGGAAAACTATATTATAACATTAATAGGCGCAATAATCTCTTAGCTGAAAAGGAAAAAGAAGGAGATAGAGAAATGGATAAAAAAAAGAGTGGCTGATTCGTGGATAGGCATGTTCATTCACATTATGGTGTGACGATGGGTGGGATTGGTTTAACTTAATATATCTCTATGCCAGAACTGATATTTGGTTGAAATTAATGAGAGAACCTTAGTTTTTATCCTGGGTTAAATCTAAGAGCTATTCATAATATAAATCTATGAAGAAAAAGTAATGGCTTTGTTCATTTCATAAAAGTGGATGTCTTTGTTGATTTCTACAAACTATCTTTTCGCATAATTGATGAGTATCATCAATAGTTTTATCAGGTGCATATTTTGAATATACAATATGACTTGAACAGCTTTGTGCTCTTCAGTTAGAGATACAGTTGAACATCGCCTGTGACAAATAGTTCTTTTAAATAAACTAAAGAACAGAAATCACCCTAAATCTTGCTCAAAATTACATTAAATTTTATTAATTTAAATGAAGAACGGTTTCAGAATAGACAAGTACATTTTCAACATGGATCTATAAATTCACAAGCATCAGTAGTCTATCTCTCAGTGACCTCTTGAACAATCTATCAGTTATCTTTTCATACCCAATAAGCTGAAAATATACTGCCACACTCCATTGAAGTGTGTCGCAAACGGATGAGCAGCTATGGTGATCCTATAGGTCCACACCACTCCATCCGACTGTGTAAAAAATGGCGCTGAGAAGGGGTGAGAAACTTTTTGTGTGGTGCCAGTGGCTGTGGAAAAGAAGACAGAGAATACCGCGTTGTCGGAGATTTGGAATGCATCACACTCCAATACAACGCGAGCTTGTCTGCACGCAAAAAAAGGGAAGTGATTCACACATGCATCATGACTCCTCAAGCATACTCGTGTCAATGAAATACCAATAGGAAATAAAGAGGAAGGCACGACTTTTTTCGGGGCGCACTTCAGTTGTGCGTGGCAGTATATTTTCAGCCTTACATACAGTTTCCAAAAAATATAAGTCATGTAATACCCATGCTAATATCATGCAAACCATTGTTGCCAGAAAAGGCAAGAAGTTTCTGTCTTCTATAAATAGTTTGTTAAAAGTATTGACCAATTGAATATTTCATTTATCCCCTCCATAATTCATAAGCATCTCTGAAAATTTCTAGTGGCATCCCAAGTATCTGGTCTCAAAGTTACATTGTAATAACTTCCTACAAAGGATATTTTCGTATCTTTAAAAACTTTTCAGAAACCCTTAGAGGTCTAAAAATGTGAACAAAGCTATAAATAATAATAGCTTTGTTAAACTAAAAAAGTCCCTCTTAGAAGGGAACTGAGTCTTACAATGAGTAAACAAGGCTTTATCAAAGATCAGCAGTTCTGAGTACAGAACTAGAATAATCTAGACTCAATTCACAGCAACCAATTGTCACTTACAGGTGCAAGAAAACCTTAAGATCTATTGAACCCAATGCAACTACTCTAAAGACTTATGTAAAAAGATATTGCATAGTATATTAAAGTCAATTAAAGTATTTTTTTGCTCTACAAATGCCGATGGACAGTAATCCATTTTCCCTGTTTTCAATGCTTGCTCTTGGGCTGAAACAGTTGGAATAGCCTTCCCAATAGTCTTATGAAGCACATACTCATCATTGCCTGCAATCAGCTTTTTCCCTTTTACAAAATTGTGGATTGAAAATAGCTCATGACATAACATGTGTATGGTGATAGCGAAATATGGTGAAATTCAAATGCCTTCTTCAGAAAGTGAAATATCCTATGTCTTTGCTAAAAATTCAACAAATTTTTATCCAGTTTTTGCCATTGCAAACTTTATGGTAAAATATTGAAAACGTGATTTTGCAAATCATTCAAACCAGTTTTAAGACAAATTATTTTGCTACTATGTGTTTTACACTTTAAAAAAAAATCAAAGGTATTACATTCTCAAAAAAAGTAAAGCTTTTGTTGTCAAGTATGTCTTCAAATTCATTTATCTCATTTTGAAACCAAGTATATCATGTCTAGATCTATTTTTTAACATGCAAAGGTAAATTTTCCTCAATGGTTCTAGTTGAATATATTTTCAAATGTACTTCTTTCCCAGAACTGTGGTTGAATTGGGATGTGGATTAGGTTTTATGGGAATCGTCATATGCAAATGCTGCCAGATAAATAGCTACACTTTCACGGACTGTCATAGCCAGGTGCTCAAACTTCTCTCCAAGAATATTCATTTCAATCTTGGAATAGATAGAGCTAGACAGGAGCTTGCTTCTAGCTCCAAAGTCAAAATTAAAAAGATACCTCATCAAACTCAAAACCAGCATAGTCAATTATCAGGAATGGGTATATCTGAAGATTGTCAAAGCAGCAAAGATGTGGATTCTATAGCAAGGCTTGCCAAAAGCAATCAGGTAAGATTAGTATTATTAAACATTAAACATGGGATAATGTAATATGTAAAATATCCTCAGCTTTGTATAGTATAAGGCATGCCATGAATAAAAAGATTATTAAATCTAGTAAATAATGTAAGCTCAAACAGCAAGACACCGTCAACTAAATATTGGTATGATAAAGAATGTTTAGGAATGGGTATATCTGAAGATTGTCAAAGCAGCAAAGATGTGGATTCTATAGCAAGGCTTGCCAAAAGCAATCAGGTAAGATTGTATTATTAAACATTAAACATGGGGTATTGTAATATGTAAAATATCCTCAGCTTTGTATAGTATAAGGCATGCCATGAATAAAAAGATTATTAAATCTAGGTAAATAATGTAAGCTCAAACAGCAAGACACCGTCAACTAAATATTGGTATGATAAAGAATGTTTTTGGAAATTTTGCAGATTATATTGCACATAAATTAGAATTTGCAGAAAGATGAAAAATTTTGGGATATGCCTACTTAATCTGTTAAGCATGGTATGAATCTTTTATTCTCATATTCAGTATTTTATGAAAATTCTTAGTCATGAAGTGATCAGAGGTTTTTTTTTGTTGTTTTTTTTTAACAGATTTTTGGAGATGAGGATGATGAGAATTCCGTTGAAGCCAATCAATTGATTGTAAAGTCTAAGTTCTGGAATGTAGATGCTTCTTGTGGATCAGCCTCCTTTAAGCAGGATCCAAGGGTGAATTTGTGCCATTTAGACTGGGAATGTGTTGCACAGAAGCAATTGGAAAATCTCAATGCAGACATCATTCTGGCAGCAGGTATTTATACGTGTGGATTTTTTTTATATAGATCTTTTATCTTCGGGAAAACTGGGGGTATTTATGTTCACATTTTTTGAAAATAGTAGTTGCTAGTCCTTCAAATTTTTGCCTGAAGCAATGTTTATTAATTTTTTTTTTCTTAAACACTTTCTGCAACAGTGTTGAATAAGTATCTGTCCTGAGGTAAAAGCAACCATTTGACCAATTCAGTAACATTTTTGTAACACACACTTTGCATTTTAGATACTTGGATATACTAAACAAAGACTGCTTCTGTTGGCAAAATCATTGAAAGATGAAGGCCCGGGAAGTCAAAACTATAGATTGTGTTTTACGTACAAAATAAAATCTGTTTTCCTGCTTATAAAAAAGAAAAACTTTTTTAACCAAATAAATTTTTAGCTTTTAAATTAATTTGTTAGCAAGTCCCAAAAAAATTCTTAATAATTAACTCAAAAAGGTCACACCAATGGAGCCTCTGTTGATCAGGTGGGTCAAATCTGGTTGTAGCGACAGAGCATCCGTTCCTTCCTGGTTCAACAACAGGTTGCAGCATTGGATGCTCCATTGCTCCACTATTCTTGATTGTAAGCAGTATATACAAATTCAATGCGTCTTTTATTGACCTGAAACAAGTTTTACTGCAACTTTTATCATTTTCACTTCTGTTATCATAGTTTTGTTCCTTACTTTGTATCGAAATTCTACACAAAGTGCGCTTTGTTTGTTCTTGTAGATCTAGATCAAGAGATCGGGATTCATTCCTTCTTTCAGTTCACTAACTTTCAACAAATTGTAAATCTTTTTCAAATATTGATAAAACTCTAAATTATAATTGTTATAACACTTCCTGTGGCGAATTTTTCAATAAATAACCGACGAAGTGATCTATCAGTCAGCCGAAAGTAAGGACGATGCTATTGATGAAAGTGAGACTTTCTTATTATAGCTTCAATGAATCAGATGCATCAAATAATTCAGAATCAGATCAGGAATTAGTTCTGCTTTGAAAAATACATAAAATAAGTAAATTCCACAAACTGTAAATAGTAGGCCTATGGTTTTTTCATTCACTTTTTCATAAATTTTTTGCTTCAATGGTGAAATCTTTGAAAAATCATAAAAAAACAATTTTGAACATAGAGACAAGAAAAAGGTGGTGATTTATTCAGAATTGGACATATTTTTACTTGATGACCATTCTGACTCAGCTGAGGCCTTTCTTTTGATCACAGTAAGAGTAAAATTTCACCAATTTAAAAGAAAAAAAAAATTACCATTCAATTTCAAAGGATGAGATTACAAAAGAAATAATGTATCTACCATCAAAGTGCACATTTTGAGAAAGATAATTTTATTTCCTTTCTATTGGTACCCATCCCAACTCTGTGTTTGCAATACAGCCAAAGTTACATCATTGTTAGTGACCCCCCACTTGCAATTTTTAGGCAGCCTATTTTTTCAGTGCATCCAAAAGTGAAAACTTGCTATGTCTGAAGGTGGAAATAGCCCTCGTCCTGAATGAGTTGAGCATTCATTAACTTTCTGTATGACATATTATTCTACACATTTTCAGATGTTGTGTATGACCTTAGTATTATCCCTGCTCTGGTTTTTGTGCTAAAAACTCTACTCCGTCACAATTGTCTTGGCAACAAAAAAACCAGAGCTTTCATCGCTTCAACAATTCGGAATGAGGATACAAGAGATGCTTTTCTCATTGCCATGGGTAAGTCACGCACTCTTGTGAGTGAAATTTTGATTTTTTAATTTAGACTGGTGCAACTTCTTGAGAATGATGTAGATCAATACAACCAAGATTTATATTTGATATTGACTATTTTGGAATGGCATGCACTTTTGTCCTTTTGTTTTTTTGCTTTGAAAGTACCACACAGAATCTGCCAGACCAGAAACACTTAAGATTATAATGGACTGCAATTTAAATTTCAAATGAAGATCCTGGACCAAATTTGCCTGCACGGCCCACAATACTTGCTTAGATCTATCAAACTGATTATTTTCCACTCAGTAATAAATAGCATTTTATGGGTTATCAAACATAATAAAATGTAATGTCAGGTCAAGATCTTTTAGTTTATGACAGTTTTGTTCTATTCATGTGTTTCACTTTCAATGGGCCTCTGAAAAAGATGACCATCTTAAGATTTTTTTTAGATGACCCTTTGGCTTTGATGGTTTTGCTTGATCAAGGATGGGTTGTAACAGGGATTTAAATAGCTAGGATTTTCTCCGATTTCAGATTTTCTAACTATAATGCCTGTTTTTGTAATATTGAACTGTCTTTCCTTTACTTTTTTCATAATTAGTCCTGTTGAATTACTGGCAAAATCAGTTGTTTTTATAATAAGAATAAACCCCACGAAAGCCCTTTAAAGTAATGTATTATAGGCCTAACCCACATTCGTATTGTCCATTTCTTTTATTTCGATGATTAGAAGTTGGCCCAGGCCCATACTTTTCTGTCAATAGTAGTAGTGTATTCAACCGTCAGAATTTTCAGAAAAAAATTTCTGAAAAAGTAAAAAATGAATAGGTCAGTGGATTCTTAGAGATTCACAGAAAGATCTCCAATGCTAATTTCACAACTTTTTAGTTGTTGACCCTGTGCACCTGAAGTGAACTAACCCAGGTGAATCACATGGAATAGAGAGTCTGGTGGATAATACTAGGCTCAAGTAGGAAGTTCTAAACAATCGGATTTGATAGGTAGCCTAACCTAAACTAAAATTCTTTGTCAGTGGTAATTTTATCAAGTGTTTTCATTGGTTAATGATCTAAGGCAAGAAACAAACCCAAGGATTCCTAGCTAGATTGTATTGCTGTCTCAATGTGGAATCTAGGGTGAAGAACTAGATATCTAGATTTAGATTCTAATCCAGATCTCGATCCCTAACTTAGTTGGTTACTTTCAAACCTGATTTTATTGCATCTAGATCTAATCTTATTCAGATTATAGATACCGGGGTATGTCTGGAGATTCTAGGTCTAAATTTATGATGTGTACTAATTCTAGATCCATATCGAGATATAGATATAGAATCAAACTTATTCTAGATCTATATCTAAAAAGTAACTTTGCTATACAGTGGAACACGTTTAAACCGAAATTCTACAAAGTATGATTTCTATTTTGGTTTAAGCATAGCACATTAAATAAGGAAGATTAATAAAGGAGAGTGACCAGCTTCCAAAATATTAAGTTAAATCAATCTTACCCATCGTCACACCACAATGTGAATGAACATGCCTATCCACGAAGCTTTCTCTCTTTTTATCCATTTCTCTATCTCCTTCTATTTCCTTTTCAGTTAAGAGATTCTTGTGCCTGTTAGTGTTATCGGTGTAGAATAGAGCTTTCACAATTTCATCATCGCCTAAGTAAGTTTTCCGGTCCTGAAGACTCTACTCTTACAATTTAATCATCACCTATGTTTTCCGGTACTGAAGTTCTCAACAAGAGAGATGGCTTTATTACTGGCTGTGATGAAACAGTGTTTGCTTAGCTTAGCGCTAACAGGACCTAGACATGTAGGGAGTGTCTGGCACGGTTCCACTGCGTTACTGAGTGGTGAAAGAGAAGGGATGGGCAGGTGTGTGCAGTAGACCTAGCCAGACATCAGGTCTGGGCGTCTGTAGTGTGAGGCATCGGTACAGTATTGGGTTTGCATGGAGTAATGCGAGAAAGAAGGGGAAGGGCAAGGTAGGTAAATAAAAAAAAACAATTTTTTTTTTAATTCTTTTTTATGTGTCGGTCAGACAATGACTGGGCTTTCCCTGTAGTTTTTATTTCGCTTTAGCGATAGTAAGGCAGCCAACACTTTCGGTTTACCGCATGTTTAATAACAAAGAATAAGAGGAAAAACATAAAGCTCTTCAATTTCTTTTTGGTTTAGCCGTTTTTTCGGTTTAGGTGTGGTTTACTGTATTTTTAGATTACAGTTGGTCAACAAAAGTTTGTAGATGATTCTCAGCCAACAGATATTATTGACATCAATGCTAATAAACTTTTTCTCAACTCATTTTAGAAAAGTAGCGAGAGATGGAGTGGCTTGGTGTTGCTACTGCAGCACAGACATCAAATATAGAGTGGGAGGTTATTTTTAAGAGCAAAAACCCAAAAAAATTACCAGACATGAGAAGTATATCACACTAACAGTAGGAGATGGGCTCGCACCCCAGCCTACTGCACATGATACGTCACCAGCTATGCAAGCCACCAAGGATAAAGTGTTTAGAGAAACCAGAGAAACTCTGTCACTCTTGGCTCCTGCACACCTCAAACCTATCTCTATCAAAGACCGATACACTCACCAAGAAGCACTTATCTGTTCATCCATGGCAGAATACACTTCACCAATGTCAGTGACTCCTCATTTGAAAAACGAAGTCACAATTAGCAAGGCATGCCTTGTGATTATCACAGGAGTTATTTTCAAGGCATAATCATTTGGCCTCTATGTGTAAGAAGATCAACACATGCTTTGAAAATAACGCTGAATTCGCTATTGCAAGGCATGCCTTGTCGCAGCTAGTCTCAAAGCATGCCTTGAAAATAATACTAGTGCTGTCACATTTTCCTTTGGTTCTGCTTTTGGGTTGACAGATCTTCATTTCAATAATTACTCTTGGGAAAAAGAAAAAAAAAGAAAACATTACTCAACTACCATTCCTACAATTGAACGAAGTTTGGGAAGTTTAATTTTGATTATAAAAATAATGTTGCAACCTATTAATGAAAGAAATAGCTACTATCACTAAATTCCTTTAAACTTCAGCAATGATCTTAAAAGATAATTCTCCCTTCTCATTAAGAAATTTAAATGCATTTTTTGTGTCTTTAGCTGTTTATTAGTAAGACTAACTGAGCTTTGGTTGATGTTGGGGGTGCACATCCCTCGTAGCTGGTAATGTATCATGTGTCGGAGGCTGGGGTGTGAGCTCATCTCCTACTGTTAGTGTGTTATACTTCTCATGTCTGGTAATTTTTTTTTTGGTTTTTGCTTTTAAAAATAACATCCTATTAACTGACATCTTAACAGGCTTCTCGATCTCTAAAATATTTGATGATAATAACACAAAATTCTTAGAATTTTTTTTCAGCTGCTATGCTAGCATATCACATTTAGAAATGCATATGGGAGTAAAATAGAGCAGTGTTAATTTTTGTGCTGGGATAACTCGTACACATAAATGTGCTGGCAGTTTATTTTAAATTTGAGTGCATGTTGATTTTCAATGGTCTTAAATTGAGCCACATGTTCCTGATTCCAGAAGTAAAACTCGATAAAGGGAACCAGCTTTGTCACATAAACTCCACATAAGTTTTACGAAAACTTAGGAGACGTAAAACAAATTCTAAAAAGTAACGCTCTAACTAGCCCCAAGGTATGCCTTGAAAATAACACCTTGCTTTAATAAATCTTGCTAAATAATTGTCCAGAAACAGCAAGTCAGTTATACATAGAAAGGCAAATGAGTACATATAAATTGTGATATGGTCTTTCATACCTTGAGCACATCTGTTTATGTAATGACATGAAGAGCAAGCGGTTTTCTTTAAATATAAATAGATGAGCCGACATCAAAAGAATCTAAGGTGAGAACTCTTAATATTTTAGTCAGTTTTTATAATGATGATTTCAAGAAAAGTGTTTGTCACTTGTATGAGAGTATTGAAATGACCATTGTCAACTCTCTTACTGTTTTTTAAGCTGTCAGTGAGCAATTTTCAAAAAATGAAATTCCCATCACTAATTGGATATCTGTACTTTCTGATTCTGCTGCCTACATGAGAGGCACTGGCTTTTTTTAAGAAGTTGCAAGAAATAGCTCCTCACATTTAGATACTGATGGAGATGCCTGTCATCTTATCCATAATGCTGTGAGCAAATTCAAATTTTGGATGATAAGGTTGTTGGGTGATCTTGGGAATGATTTTAATTTTAGCTCTGATTTAAGAGAGGATCTTAAAGAGATTTGAGGATTTATTGGGATTCCGGAGTATGTTCCAATAAAAAGAGCAGGGCATAGATGGATTCAATTTACGATGCTTCTCTACAGCTCCTTCTGTTGAAAGATACAAATCGTTTAAGAGAGGAAGAAGTATCAGGGTGACCTTACAAAGATTTTGACCACAGTAAATAAAGGAAGGAAGGAACAGGATTATTGTTATACTTGAAAGATTGAAGTCAAAGAAGCTTACCAATGCAGGCAAGGAAAGAAAAAGGAGGATTTGCTTGTAAATTCAGAGTCCCCTGCCCAAAGAAGCTAGAAGGAGGAATTAAGATAACAAAAAACTTTAAACAAAGGTTGTAGCAATATATCCTTTGAGTTGAGCAGTAGGTATGTCAATCATAATTAATAATGTAAAGCAACAACAATAATAAAAACAATGAAAGATACAATTCTATTTACACTATGTACAAGGCCATGCCATATCAACATTATTGTTTGTAACATTTAAGCTCTCAGTAGTCACTCTTAGCCTTCCTAACAAGAGCTGGGGGGAAAGTTTTCTTGTAGCAAACACTTCCTCTTGAAAGCATGTTTACCCTCTGTATAACTAAGGCAAATACAGTGTTTGTTCCTAGCATAGGCTGATATTCAGTTTGATTCTTGCGCAGCAGGCTAAAAACATGCTCCACTTTAGCATTGAAATGTGTTAAACAACAAAGGCCTTTCATTATCTTCGTGAGGGCTAGAAACAATAAATTTCCATCTGAGTTTTTCAATTCCCCCTACTAGATTCCATTGCCTGTCTACACTCATACCATTGAATATATCTCTGAAACCTTTGGGTGGACTTGATATTTTCCAAATTCCACTTTTAGAATGCCCATCATCTCTTTAGAATGAAGACATGGATATCTTTCAACAAAGTACATGTACTCTAGAATGGAGTATTTTGCTTCCACTCTTCTTGATGGATCTATAACAGTTGCATTTGGGACAAATTTATCTGTTATAGGGAAGTTTTTGAAAATGTAATTGAGGGCTGAAACATAGAATCCTCTGAAGTCATCTACAACAGTGTCTTTATTTTTTTTATCCAGGAGTCCATCTTTTTTCAGCTGCTTCCATAGCTTTTCTGTTTTTTCTCCAACAATGATGTCTCCCCTAGCCTTTTGATTTTTGTGAGCACCAAAGTCTATTTTAAGTAATTATTTGGCTTCAGTGACAATGTCAGGTTTCATAAATCGAAGGATAATTTCTGTCATTAGGTCATCCAGAATAATTTATGTTTTGTGGATTTGGGGTGACTCCTTTTTAAACGTAAAGTTTGCCTTAGTAAATAAAGGCAAGTTGTCTTCCACAAAGTAACAATACAATTTCAATTTGATATCTGAAAAAAATGTTATGTACATAAATAGTCAAATTCACTCTCACGGTGGAAATTAACAATGAATTTGGAAAGCGAAAATTACTGTCACATTAAACAAAGAACGTAGATCTGGATCTAGACCTAATGAAAAAACGAACTAATTAAACTCATTTTGACACACTAGTCTCTGAAACATTACTCTCCAAATGAACTCAATAATCATTTTCATGATAAATATATATCTTTAAAAAAGAAAAAAATAATCGGGCAATGGGAGGGATCTTTATAAGGGAAATCTGATGGGTATCAGTATAATTTTGCCCCCCACAAAACTAAAGTTTATTGGCCATATTTTTCTTCCCAAAAAATGCCAAAACTATATTTCACTGGGCCAAAATCTCGAAGACTGTCACATTATCTAAAATAGGTATTTTGCATTGTCAAATTGGTATTTCCATATTTTTCACGATTTGCGCGAAAAAATTTTTGCCAGCAATGACAGACGTTGGAAATACATTTTGCCAGCATTGCAAAAACTATTAGAAAAACGGGCCATGAAGAAAATAATCGGGAAATCGGGTCAAAGCTAGATTTTAACAAAAAATTGGGTCATGCCCGATTTAAACGGGCTAAGCAGCAAGTCTGTCGCGGGATTTTACATTAATGGGTGGAATCACGGAATTGGCTCTGAAAAAGAGGAATGATTCCATGAAACACAGGATGGTAGGGACCTCTGTAAATTATTTCATGGAAGATCTTTAACACTTTTATTGTCAAATGTCATTGCCAGTGTAATGCCCTTGTTTAAAAAAGTTTTATTTTGATTTTTGAGCAGAAGGATGTGTCGGGATGGGTGTGAAAATTAGCGCTGATATATCAGCATGCTTCCGGAATGAGTTAAAACTTCCTGCAAATTGTTACCAAGAATGTTGTAGTTTAGAACTTGAAAGATTAAATTTGTCTGGCACCAAATACTATTGTTTATCAGTTGAGGATGGTTTTCTTCTAATGTTTCTTTGTAATTTCCTTTTCAGCATCTGAAGGTTTGAGTTACTCCATGGTGGAAAATCCAAAGCAACGCAGATTTTTCTATGACCGCTCAGTCCCCATAGAAATTTTAGAATTCTATGCTTCATAAACTTGTAGAGATGTAACCCTATTTGTCATGTGTTTGTAAACAATTGTTAAAATCTATCCTATTGAACCTGCAATATAAACAAATAAAGCAACAGTCATGAACATCCATTTCTTTTTTTCTCCCCTTCTTTTTGCTAGTTTTTTGTTGTTCTTTTTTACATTTTTGGTAACAGTACATGCCAATCCTTTCAAGCAGCACACATCACAGTATCATGAAAGATGCAAACTATTTGGTTGTTATTTTTGTTTCTGTTTTTCTTTTTGTTTTTTTGGTTTTTTTCTGTTTTGTTTTTTGATTTTTTTTTACACAATAGTGGGTCATAAATATTCGCCCTCTTCAATGCATGTATTGCATTTTAAGTGTTGTTATCTAATTTTAAAAATGATTCTCAGAGCCAATTGGCAAAATATTTAGCTATAACCTGGTATGATCTTTTTATGATAAATCAAAGGTGAGCCAGTACAATAACTAATCAGTCTCAACAAAACCTTGAGCCATTGCTACTTATAGTAGTAATGTACTTTCATATAAATAAGTACTTGTTAGCTGTAAAGTGAAAAAAGGTAGAAGATACTAGATTGCTGTATTTGATATTGATTTGTAATCCAAAGAAAAATATGTACATGAATATAGCAAATTATTAATTTTCTTCTTCTTCATAGGCGACCATATCAGTCCCTTTTAATTGTCATCAGAGATGCTCAAAAAATCAACATTGGGCTACCTTTTAATTTAAGCTCTCCCCAAGAATTCAAAACTTCATGGGATATTTGTGGCACAGTTGACAGTGAGCTTGCTCAAGGTCTGCAATGATGCTTCTGTCTTGGGTTTGAGCCCTGATGTAACAAAGCACCAGAAACATCTGAGATAACCTTTTAGTGGGCAGACTGTACACAAAAACCAATTCAAAATTTTAAAGAATGTCACCCTCTATCTATCTCTATTCATCCATCCCACTATCCTCCCAGTTGACAGATTATCTTTAAGATCTCATGTGTGTCCTTATTTCATCTTTTCGTACCAATAATTTCTATAATTAAAAAAAACTTTACTGTTTCTTGCAATACTGCCGCTTTGTTTTTTTTTTGTTAGCTTTTTTTTTTCTTTTCTTTTTTGTGTTGACTTTTAGCAACACTGACTCTTAGTTTGTTTTGTTTTCCTCTGTGACAAAAAAATGTCAACATTTGTCTGAACAACAAATTTATGCTGCCAATTTTCTCTCTTTTTCTTGCCATACACTTTTATAGAGCCACCAAGAAGTACCGAACGTCTGTTTTTAGAAGGATGTAATTATAGAGGTTGAATCCACCTGAATAATACAAAGTGTTCTTTCATAAGTGGAAGGTTTTTATGTACATCCATTATCCACACTGTACATTTTCCACCTTAATATAATAATAATATTATAGGGTTGGGGGGTTGCATTATTTGGGTGGATAGATGCTCCACCTCAATAATATACGGAATGAAGGTTTTCTTATTTAGGTGGAAGGTTCTTATTTTTACCTCGCTGCTGACCAGGTAAAAATCATGTGATCACCCATGTAGTTTATCATGGCGCTCAATTCAATGTGTGCTTAGATCTAATCTACTTGTCATTCTGGATAGGCCTAGATCTATAGATCAAAATGGTCAACATCATGTCAAAACTGCAGTTTTTGTAGTAGATTCTATATCTCGATGTAGATCTATAAGATAAGATCTCAGTTATTACCTCAGATTGTATAGATCGAGTGGAATGGCGAATCTTGTTGTACATGCATCTTTGATAGGGACAATCATGATGAAGGATGATCTTCATATATATATATATCTGTTTTGGATCCTTGGTGCATTTTATGAAATGCAACCTAGGCAACTGTGGAGATCATGAAGGGGATTATTCTTAAAATAATATATATAGTTGTACCCCTGTAAGTAAAGTAACTAGGATAATAAGTTTTCATTTGATGTGTTATTTATGCACAGAAAACAGAAAAATTTATGTCTAGCTACAGATTTATATTCGATTGTGGTTTCGCCTATGGTCTATGGAAATTTTACTCCTATTTTATCTCGAAAAATCAGAGACAACTTTTTATTTTTTAAAAACATATATATGTTTGAATAAAAGAAGATCACTGGTCAGAACTATAAGGAAACGTCAAGCCACCTTTCTGGGCCACGTGATGAGAAGAGGAAAACTGGAACATTTGGTAACAACAGGAAAGCTTGAAGGAAAAAGAAGCAGAGGAAGACAAAAGGAGAAGATAATGGATGGACTGGCCACATGGCTTAGACCAGGAAAAATAGATACACTGGCCGCCGTCAAAAATAGGGTTTTGTGGAGGGACATGATCGCCAACGCTTACAAGCAAGGCACTTGATGATGATGATGATATATGTGTGTATGTAAATTTTGTAATTCAAGAATGTGATAACAACAGCTTGGCCTATAAATTGGCCTTACCATTCCTAAAGTATCGTTTGCTTTCAATATTTTCATGGTGATTTTTATCTTGTTTGATGGTCGTTTGTAAACTGTGAGTGTCTTAGTTGCAAATGGCAAGATTATGGGTTTGGATGTCTGTTTACTTTCCACTAGTTTCAGTTCCCTTAAAATAGAAAATTAAGCTTGCCGGAACTTTCCAGATTTCTTAATTTAATTTAAACTTAAAGAAAGAGGAGTTGTCTTTATATCTTCCACTTGAAATTGAAAATGACAAGTTGGATTTTTTACTTAAATTACCTGGTACTCTATTTTCCACCATGTATCCATGTTAAGACAAGTTGGGTTGTCCTAAAGTAATAAAGCTCCAGCTTGAACAAGACAGTTTAGTTTTTATTTCTACACCGGTATCTAAATTAAAAAAAAAAAAAAAAAACATTTTTAGTTTTACCCAATAGTCTAATTAATAATCTTGTATTCCGAGAAAAAAACTAAGTCATAAAAAAAGAATAAGTGCTAATTTGTAACTTCATACGTTAAATATTACAATAAGCAGGCATTTCTGCTTCTGGCAAGCAACTTAGTGGAACACGTTTAAACCGAAATTTTAGGGAGTATGATTTCTATTTTGGTTTAAGCATAGTGCATTAAATAAGTAACATTAATAAAGGAAGTAACCAGCTCCTGAATTAAGTTTTTCAACCAATCCCACCCATCGTCACATCATAATGTGATATGCACACGCCTACCTATAGATCTTTCTCTTTTTTATCCATCTCTCTATCTCTTCTACCCCTTTCAGAAGTTCTTTATTATATCTACAATAATAGAGCTTTCATAATTTCATCATCGCCTAAGTAAGTTTTTCGGTCCAGAAGTCCTCCACTTTTACAATTTAATCATCGCTTAAGTTTTCCGGTATTGAAGTCCTAAGACTAGAGATGGCTTTATTACCGGCTGTGATGCAACAGTGTCTGCTTAGCTTTGCGCTTACGGTATCAGCATCTAGACCTGTGGGGAGGTGTCTGGCGCGGTCCCACTGCGTAACTGAGTGGTGGAAGAGAAGGGAAGGTCGGATGAGTGCAGTGGACCTAGATCTAGACGTCGGGCCAGGCCTACTGTAGTGTGAGATACCGATAATGTATTGAGTTTGCGTGGAGTAATGCGAGAGAAAAAGAAATGGGCAAGGTGTGTCAAAAGCATTTTTTTTGTGTGTGTCAGGTGGACAGTGAATGGGCTTTCCCGGTTGTTTTTATTTCGCTTTAGCTATAGTAAGGCAGCCAACGTTTTCGGTGTACCGCATGCTTAAGAATAAAGAATAAGAGGAAAACCGGAAATCTCTCCAATTTTTTTGGGGTTCAGGCGTTTTCGGTTTAGGTGTGGTCTAATAATGTAATATACTCTAGCATACTCAGACTTATCAAGCAATAAGCAAGTGCTTATTTGAATTTAAATCCGCCTCTGAAATTCTTCAAACCTACATTCTTTAATTAATCCTTTGCCATTATTACTTTTACTTAAGCTTAGAACTGAGAGCGTTGATATGTATTCCGTGTTTTCTGAGGAAAAAAATGTGTTTGACTGTTTGCTACAACTTTCGTTAAAACGAACCCTGTACCTCTTGCATGCCAGGCGTGTGCTTTACAATATTGCAACCCCATCCCCCAAAATCGGAGTCCTAAAAAAAATGAATTTTAGAAGAAAAAAAGTACAGTACCAAACAAAATGTGGTATGGATTGAAAGGTTGTCAACATTTACTTTTCAACACTAAAGTAAAATAAAATTAAAATTAAGGAAGTTATGGGAAATGACATAATAATTAAATAAAGGAAAAAAGCCTCGAAATTCGAAACTTTCTTCACGGAGGCTTCTGCGCCTGTCAGAAAATACGTGTAAGGGTAGGGGTCCACAGCGTCAGCACTTCCGTTTCATTACAAATTACGCACGTTAGCGTAGTCCGTGTACACAGCATCGTCACACGTAAGTTTCTTTCTTGCGCGCCGTTTTCTCTCTTTCGGCAGTCAGATAGACCTAGGCCTAAAGGAGTGGCGTTAACAAGGAATAAGAAATTTTTGTGGCTATAGTTTAGGAGAAGGCGGCATATATGCAATTGCAAGGCCGACGCCGAACTGGGTATATATATCCAATTTGCAAAGAACGACGCAAAACAGGAGAATTTAGAATGTTGCACCAAATTCCCCTAGTGCGTTGACGACATCCCTATTGCTGTATCGACAATCTGTTTAATCGTACAGAGAAGGCCTTGTTCTGATACATTCAATCAGTGCTTCCTCTGCAGTGGCGAAATTCCACCTGATAGTGATATAGGACTAGAGTTTAGAGGAGAGGGATTTGGGGTGGAAAACTTTCAACCTAAATAATAGTACACAGGGCATGAGGGGAGGGTGTGTATTATTGGGTGGGAAACTTCCCAGCTAAATGCTATATTATTTGGGTGGAAAACTTTCCATTCAAATCGTGCAGGGCATGGGAGTTTATATTATTTGGGTGGAATCTACCTCAATAATGGCTGCCTTTTTAGAATCCTTAGATGTTTCGTCATTAAAGTATTCCTATTATTTTGCATTGGTCTCGTTATCCACCGAGAGTCTTTTTGCTAATGCTATGGTTATTCTTTTCTCTATTTTAGTTATGAATAAACCTGGTATAAAATTTTATTTTTTTCTGATGTTGCAATTTTTTTATTTTTAGTCTATTCTGGTTCTTTTTTGGCATAACTTTACATTTTGTCTATTATGTGTACCTCTTTTTAAAAATTTAACTTTTTTCTTTTAAATTTTTTTTATCATTCTCTCTCTCTCTCTCTCTCTCTCTCTCTCTCTCTCTCTCTCTCTCTCTCTCTCTCTCTCTGCGCTATCTGACTTACATCGTACACTAAAAGAATAATGTCCATGTGTATCAAATGATACAATATACAAGTACATTTTATAATTTAACATTTAATTAGATATTTCAATGAAAAGACCGTTACAGAATAGAACACTGCACAAGAATATCAAATCGCCAATTTCCATTATTATTGCAACAATGGTTTTGCTTGACACATAATTTATTTCTGAATTACATTTACAAGGACCTGAGACAGTTAAGTAGTCTGTAGGAAGGAAAAATAGATCTTTATTTCTTTTGGATTCCAGTTCAAGTCTGTCAAAAGTTGCCCTGCTCTATGCGTTTGCAATCTTCAATTACGCAGGATTAAAAAAGAAGTTTTTTTCTTTGTTCACATCTTTGTTCAACTTGTTGATTTTCCTCAGAGGAAAGCATCAAACTCAACTTTTTAAAATAAGCTGTTTCCCTGTTCAATTGAACAGGTTTTTATTTAGATGACCTATGAAGGAAAAAAAACTTTTGAAATGCTGCTTTAATTAATTTTAAACAATAAAATTGCAACCTTTGCTTATAGGCTTAAGATTTGAGTTAGTGGTTCTTGTGGTTTATTCCCTTTCTTTTTCTCTACATAGATCTATATGATCTTATTTTGACAGTTTTTTAGACTTCAGTTTGCCTTCTGAAACCTAAGTCTAGAACTATACATTGAGAAAATTGTGGGTCCAAAAAGAAAAGATTTTATAAGAGACTGTATTGACAGCTAACTTCTAGACCTAGAGATCTAGTAGAGACAACACGCCTCAATCTGAATAGCATGATGTAGATTTTTAAGATTGCTTATATTGGATAATTAACATAAATTCTAGATCTAACATATCTATATTTTCCAAAGCATTGCATTACATGTATTATTTTGAAAAGGAAAATGCTTTTAGGCGACTTCCTGCCGTCTGCCCTATTTTCGCTTTCTACGCACAATATCGGCCATGTTTTACTAAACCTATCCTTCATGTCTGTCTCTCAGCTCCAATAAATGTAAACTTGTGTGAAAAAAACCTATATTTATCAAACTTTGACTTGAGTTTTATTTACCATATTTGACTCAAAGTCAAAGATATACATGTACGTTATAATCCATTGGCATTAAGTACTAATTCTGTCCGATGAGCAGTTTAAAGGAAGTAGCGCAGAAAGGTCTCACCAAAGCTCTTAATAGATTGGTTACTTTTTTTTTTTACGAAGTTTTTTTTTTACGACTTACCTCATTATTGAAATTCCTTTGTGCACTCTGGATAATGCTAAACTGTTGCATATTTGCCGCGGGATTGTGACATTTGGCGTTTTGTTGCAATAGTAAAAATTTAAGACATTTTAGCAGAAGCCACTTGATCCTATGTTGTGAATCATACTAGTTATTTGAGTTTTTTACTTTGCTGTTCCTTACCAAAAAAAACAAAAACCAACAGTTCTTTTCTTTGAGCGTATCATATGTTTAGTTTTTATAGTTGATGATAAACCTATTTTTCACTCTCTTTTGTAATGTATTACATGTATTTTGTACTTACATAGAAGCTCTGACTAGACTAATGAAAACTTTCATCTCCTTATTTTCGCACTATTACCAAGGTTTGCACCATTCACTTTAACTTAAGACACAATCTGTCGTTTAAAGTTAGTAAATACCGAAGACTCTTTTTAAACAAAAGCAAAAAAGAAAAAAAAAGACTGTGTGACATGACGAAAGGTCCAGAAATGTATAGATTTAAATCTACATAGATGGCCTAAACTTTCAAGAAATATGCTCCCAATCTTTAGCGCATAGGATTACTGGCTGCTAGTTCTAGTGCTGGTGTCATTACCTAAAGGCACTCAACCAAAGCGTTGAGTGGATTAGAGCTAGGGAGGTACAGAAAAACAAAATTGTTTTATGGAAAGTATATATGTAAAAATAATACATGTACTTATTTGGACCATTATTGGAAAATGAACGCGTCTGTTTTTTAAACTCAAGAATCAACATCTTTGGATTGATGAGGTCCAAGCTCCTTTACTTAAAATAACTTTTTCTCCAAATAATCTAACGAATCATTCACTAATTTCTTAAAACAATTAGACAGAATAAACTGATTTGGGGTGTTTAAAACATCATAGCGTATAGCTTGCACAAATCTCTTGACCTGAACTGCCACAGCAATAGGTAAAACTTCAGCGCAAAGTATCACAAACTGTAGTGTAAGCAAACGCTTAGCACTTTGTATGATTGCAACTGATCGTAGTGGCGTGAGAAGTTGGAACTGGACGAATTCTTGATTCACAGATTTTTTTGTTTTTACCCCTAGATTTTCTACCACTATCGCTAGTACCAGTATGGCTGTATTTTGTTATTAATACATCTTGTAATGCTTTTATACAAAGTATACTGTATAGCCTTGCTGGTTCAGTATTTGTTTTTTCTTTATCCGTGGCACTGACATTATACCACTCTACAGCACTGTGGCAAGCTTATGTGACACCATGCAACTTGAACTTGAAGCATCCCCGGCTACCTTTTTTCCGGAGGCAGTAGAAGAGGAGGTTCCGAGGAGCACAAAGTGTGCGTTCTACTCTAGGCTAGACCCAGGTGTCATGTCATGCATATCTAACGCTGTACATTTATTGGGAGTCATGCACTTCGGCTAGATCTGCATCGTTGCTTAAATTAAAATTTGATACAATGGCATACAATGTACATTCACAGAGAGGAGCAGCCGATTGTTTGCGTCACGTGACACAGCGTGCGTGTACGGCGCTTTCCTTAGCTAGACTGGCGAAACGACTAAGTACCACATGATGGCTAAGTTTACTCTATGCAATTTTATATGCAATTACTTTTAACATAACAGATTATTCATTTATTGTGATCCACTCAATGACATAGAATGATAGATAAAGTTACAATTTTGTTTTAAGCTTGCAATAGTCGCAATCGCATACACATGGACAAATGAAATGCTTTGAATTCCTGCTTGATCGAGATCAACGTGCATTGAAAAAAATAAAATTATCTGCATGGTCTATAATTCCAACTTGATTTGCACATATAGATCAAAATGTATGGTGCATAAATGAAGTAAAATCTGGGTCCTAGGCATGAATGTTTGAATTGAAGTTGCTGATGTGTGGTATATCTGTGAAGTTTTGGTTCTAAAACTGCTTTCCTCAAACTCAAAGTGCTCCCTTATTATAGTGGGCACCTAGTTTTGCTTCCTTGACCAGGTCGGGTTCATGCTTTGCGTTGAACGGAAAGCGATGAGAGCTCATTTTGCCTTTTTTTTTAATCTGTTTGGCATTTTGGGAATTAGGGCATGATTATTACTGATTATTTATAATGGCAGGTAGTCGAACAACAGCTGTACAAGTTATAGATCAGTCTTTATAGATATTCCCCCAATCCAAACACTAGGCCCTAGGCATGCTAAACCCCAAATCCGCGTGCAGCGAAATGGTATGTCATGTGACCTCCCGGTTTCGTGAATGTATTTCAATATTTTCATTTCTTTGTTACCCCAGTTTTTTTTTTAGCATTTTTTTCTAACTTGAATAGTGACAGTAGCCACTTCGAACTGTTGCCTGGTCAAAGCTGCTTGCTTAGTCGTTTACTCTGAAGTCTTAACGCGTGCTAGTTATATATAATTTTAAAAAAGGAACACTTAGCGTAGGCCCACACTGGAGGCGTCGCGACTTGTACATGCAATATTGCAATAGCCGACGAGACGGACTGATACGTTAGTGCATTTTTCTGTCTAAACACTTCTAGCTCAGCGATTTAGCCGATTTAACGATTTGCATACTCTTACTACAACACCACTATTACAACTTAATTATTTTCTTTATAATGCGTATTCCTGTGTCCGTGGATTGAAAGGAAATGCCCTTGCGGCTGGTTTTCTTTAGGATTTCAACAAATCAAGTGTAATATTAGTATACTACATTGGTTCAAGGACTCTTCCCCCCCCCCCTTTTTTTTTCTTAATTTTACGCTTGTCTTCTTGTCTTACTACAGGAAAAGAGACCCTCATCCAAGGCGTAAGATTATATTTGAACGTCTCCTTATTTAGCCTCTACCATTAGGACCTACCAATTCATTAGACTTTTTTTTCTGTTGATGATATTTTCATTAT
>BLXT01000975.1:1004144-1028221 GCA_019648995.1 Plakobranchus ocellatus
TTAATGTTTCTATATGACTTTTAATAGTAGCCTACACTTTGACAAGCACAAAAGGAAGCTGTCACTACTCTCCCTCCCCCTCTTTTTTTTTTTTTCTTAAGCTAGCAAAAAACAAAAAAGCCTTAGTAGTAGCAGATATAAGCATACATTGAGACAAAGCAAAAGGCCGCTGTAGACAAGAGATGACAAAAGAAAAAAAAAGTGGGTAACTCGGATAGGGGTACAAAAGCAGACAGCCTTTATATAAGAAAAGCAATCTTTTGATAGATTGCATTGCTTGCTGCTGTAGTCTAGAGATGACAAAGAGAAAAAAAGTGGGTAACTCGGACAGGGGCACAAAAACAGACGATCTTTGATAGCATTGTTTCTTCATATCAGTCAAAAGTTCCTGATTTCAAAAGCGGTACCAAAAACGCATGTATGGAAATGGATTCGCCACACGGAATTCCAGTTAGTTCCCCAACTTTCTTAACGACCATGAGATATTTTTCAAACCGATCACTTTTACTGTTCGAACCCCATCGAATTCTTGTACAGTAATTTTTTTTTTTTTTTAATATACGAGTACATTGGTTTTTTTTTTTTTGGTTTTTTTTAATAACCTCTTCATATTCACCCAAATGTTGTCTCAATAAAGAGAACAATGGACTCCCCCCGCCCAAAACTAAATTTGTCATATACATTGATTGATTATAAATGGATATAATAATTCCTTGCTGGATCTTCTCTAGCAATCTTCTTTACGTGTCACATGATCATATGAATAACATGGGTTACGATAATAGGCACAGAAATGTTTTTCAGTATTATGTATGCTCACTCTTTGATTTCTCACCAGTTAAAAACTAGTATCAGGACTTACCGGATGATAGCGATAAGGATAGAGACTGACAGGCCTAGCGATTCTGAAGACAGCTACAGTGAAATAGAAGTGCATATGGACCTGTAAATGAATTTGCCAGTAAAACTGACAATGAAGGGTTTGGTGTGGATTTATCGCAAGAAGCCGGTGCGGAAAAGAAACTGGATTTATTACAGAGAGAAGGCAAAAAGTGGATTGGTCTTACTCTGAAGCATTTCAAAATCAATGACAATAACCGCCCCATTAACATTTGTTTGTTGTTGTTGTTTTTTTTTTCCGTTTGGTATTTTGTTTGTTTGTTTGTTTCAACATTTCAAGGATGTCAAATCACCGCAAAATTGTTTTTTTTTTTTTCCGTGCAACAACTCTCAATAGACAAGAATTTAATCTTGACCAGCCAATACCATAGTCCATTGTTAAATTTAAAGTCTTCTGTCCTAAACACATACGGCCACATCAAAAACAAATCAAATAGAGCGGACGTCAAAAATCAGCTGATGCTGAACAGATAAAAGCTGCTAAAAATCGCGTTAGGCATATTTTAATTTCTGCCTTTTCCATAAAGCAAGAACTTGACAAAGATATCGGTTACGCGTAAATTCTTAGCCTCATCAAACTTATGTACCCGTATTATCGAACATATTCAAGGTTCACTTTTTAAACTGCACAGATTCTAACTCCTAACTTACGTTTTCATAACAAAACTCCCACTTTGAGCCTCAACCAGACAAACTACTGTAGCCCATTAAACTGACATAGCAGCTATGTGACATTTCTTACGGGAATTAAAGGCATTACTCAGCGATCAACAAGTTACCTGTAATTATTTTTGAGATGGCATAAGTAGCCTCTTCTTTTTTTTTTTTGCTGCTGTCACACTCTTTGCGTTTTATTGTAGGCAGAAACAAATACACAATAAGAGCTTATTTAGAATTTCATGTAACCTCTAACGCAGATTAATTGTACAGTTAAGTTATCTGAATCAAATATTTATGTTTATATCGAAGTTTTTCAGGATTTAGCCCATATAATAAATCAACAACTTTGCGCGATTTGATGAAGAGTGGACAACTAAAACTTCAAATGTCTCAAAACTGAAAATTCTCAATATTTCATATTACTTTTTTCTTCTTCTTCTTCTTCTTTTCTTCGTCTTTGTTGAGACGATCTCAAAATAGGACTCTATCTCTAAATTCAAAGCCAGTGCCTCCTTAGCCGGCATTTGAGAGACCCCCCTCCCCCTTTCAAGTAATAGGCTCATTATCACCTAAGTTAAACGTGAAAAAAGTCAACCTCTGTAAAGTAAGACAGAGGAAAGGTAACACCCACCACCACGTATCCAACAACACTAAGCTAAGGTGTTCCATAAAAAGACCCGATCAAAATAGAAATCCTCATCAACACTCTCTTAAAAGAAAAAAAAAATCCTATTAAATCAGAGTTAGGATATGAATTCTCCTAGACATTTGAATAAGGATTAGACTTTTATGCAAAATTATTAAAATTTTTCCTTTAAATTTTCATAGCATTTGTAGCAGCATTGTTCACATAAGCTATGGAGTACACTTTTTTTCGTATATATGTGTGAATGGTCAAGAAAGTGTAAAAATTGGATCTGTCTGACCTAACTTTTTCTTCATTTGCAAGACAGAAAAAAATATTGATCTAAAGAAAAATGTATACTTTGAACACTTTTTTCTTTTTTTTTTTTTTTTTTTTTTGGTGGGGGGTGTGATCTTTTTGGCTAAAATTAATCCTTACCCTTTTGTCTTTACTTATGCACACCAGTTCAAAATCATACAAAAGTGCTGTACAAATGTATACACGAAAGTTTTAATATCTTAAAGATTATAAAAACAAAACCATCATCAGGGCAATGGAAACCTCAATAGTCAAAGCCTGAAACTTCTCCTAAATGTGAGTTCTTAAGATGTTGAATTATTTTAGTCTCTTTGGTTTTGATCAATTCTAACTTATTAGTCCAAATCAATAGGATTTAATTCTCTTAATTCGAAGTTGGTGCCACTGTTGTCGGCATTAAACAACTTTTTTTTTCTTTTTTCGTCTTGTTTTGGTCTAATCTCTCTTGAACATGAAGCTAAGCTAACATCTCCGAACAGAAAATAACACCCTAGTCTTCATCCCAAGCATGTTGAAGGTGTTGCATGAAATGGGCAGCATTGAAAAGGCTTAGCTGAAAAAAGGTAATCATCTTTAAGGGCAAGTGCGGCACTCAGAGGTGATATTCTTTATTTCTTAAATGATTGCTTTGCAAATAGTTTATTTGTTATATATGACCCACGGAAAGTGATACAAACAACCGAAATGACTTTTTTTTTTTTCAAATGCCGTTGGCATGGCAACAGAAAAAAATGTCGGCCATCTTGGTTATAAACATAATTTTCAAAGTCTTATATTATATAACTTCGAAACTAAATAAGATATCAACTTTTTCTAAACGGAAATATGTTTTTATGCTAAATTTGAAGGTTTTCACGTAGGCTTTTGTGATAAGAAAGAAAAGTAAAATTTTCATGAAATTTTGAAAAATATATAAATAGCATCAAACTTTTGGATGCATAAAAATTGGTAAAAAAAAATTACAAATGCGATTCCAAAAAACCTATGTCAAAAGCAAGATATCACTGCCCTAAAACGTCATGTCAAGTTTCAGAAAAATCGTATGAAAAACACCAAAGTTATAAGAACATTTGTCCCAAAAAAAAACATTTTGAGAAAATGGCCGATAAAGTCCGAGCAATAATATTTTGGTTTTCTGACCAATTATGCAATGCCAGCTCAATATGATGGGGCTCCTTCAGCTCTTTCAAGCTCTTCCAATGCATTCGTCTCCTTTCGGGCATTTTCTTACGCCCATTTCATGCAGGTGGTCACTCACACACTAAACTGGCTAAAAACTTCACTCAAAAGCCAACAAAGCATTATGTAAACAAGTTAGCGTAAGAACAGGTGATCTCTGTGTCACGAGATGACGTCAGATCTTGGCTTCGATTTCATTGGGCGGTATAAGTTCACAGGGCTGACGGTCATGCACAAACTAAGGAACCGGAAGTCTCGATATGCAAAATCGACGCCGTAGTAAAAACTAGGACAGACGCTCCATATATATGGTAATGGTTATAAATGTGTCTCACTTCTTGGAAAAATTTGTCTAAATTTGGATTTCCATATATGGTAGTTCCAGTGGCATCGATAGGGAGGTTGAGATTGTAAACTTTCCATTGGTATATAATATGCCTATGTTTTTCAAGGTGTAGCAAGCCTACATAGCTTGCATAAACGGCAAATTTTGACACAATTTCTTGAAAATTGGCAGATTTTCCTGGAGGTAGCAATTTTGAATTTGCAATAAAAGACATTTTTAGACGAAGTTAGACCTAATAACACTCCTCAGATGATTACAAATTGGACAAACTTTACGAAACTATCCACAGTCAAAATTTGAGCCGGTGACGCAAATTGACCTCAGCACCCCCTTCTCCAGATGCCGCACTTGCCCTTAAAGAGCATCTCTTCGACAACTGAATACATGATTCAAAAAAAAAAAAAAAAGAAAGAGAGGCTTATTCAAATCCTTATAATTCAAACTTTTGATCCACTCCCATGGAATTCAAATTAGGAGATTTCTAGAATATCACATTCAAAATATTAACCAAGAAATAAAATAACTGCTAAGCTTTAGACTTTTGAGGACATTCAGATTAATCATAAAAATTCTACCAGAAGACCATACTTTAAAATCAATTTCTATATCACTATGTACCTCTATTTATGGACAAAATCAATGACCAATTCTTTTTCAGCCTTTTGCAAACACATAAAATCATTTAAACGATTCTTAAAGATCTCAAGATTAAAATAAAACTATGCATTAAGATTCCAACACACTTTGGCAAGAACAATGGAACCAAACATAATTACAATGAATTATGAAAGAAAAACAATGATTAAGTCATAACTGATTAGCCTACTTTTCTTTATTTATTAGAACAGTACTCCATTGTGTCTATGTGCAATAAGATAAGGAAAAAGCCAGAGAAAGAAAATAAAATGTACACGAAGGAGATGATACAATTTTTCAGATTTGTTTCCCTCAATTTGACTAATCATTATTCTCTATCACCCAATACACATTGGGTATCAGAAATTAGATCATCTATATGCTCTAATCATGATAGTTGTAATCTTATTTTCAGAGACAGCAAGAATTTTTTGTTACATCTATGGTGAACATCATCTGACTACAGATACATTCTAAAAGTAAAAAAGGTCTCACCTATTCTATTGAAAATATTTATAAACATGTACCTAGAATAGTTCACAAAAACAAATTAAATATACTAGAAAAGAGAATCTAAGATGTGTGGCTGAGGTCAATGCAAAAAATATTTCACAGTAAGAAATGTATGATATGTTACAAAATCTGTATAAATAGTTTAAAAGCTTAGTGCAATCAACAAGTATGGCAAATTATAAATTATAATCATTCCCAATGAACATTTTTACTAATATAGCAGTCTGATCCTCTTGATCTGAAAAGCTTGGGAGTATAATACAGCCCACATAAATTGAATCATTTGAATATAATTGTAATCAATTTGAGATACAATTCATTTACAGAGTTTCATTTTCAGCAAGCTTTTAAAATTTTTTCCCTTAATTGTGTGGCTCAATTGACTTAACTCAAAGTCTTATAGACAAAATTCTTTTAAAAAAATACTACACTTTCAACACAATGCGATTCAATGAATGATCAACAAAAGATGGTTGGACAAAATTGGCAAGTTTTTTATGCAAATCACAATAATTATATGCTCAAGCCCAGTTCTAGTAATTTAATGTACTCAGAAGATGAAAGGAATAATATCCCTATGGTTCTTAAAAAAAAATAAAACACTCCCTTTTTACAAACTGAACAATTTCCATGTCAGCAAAAACTCCTTGCGCCAAAAAAAAGTATGGGGCTAAATTCTTTCTGAAGGTAGATTTGTCAATATGGACTTAAGCCTTTCAGCAAGGCTTTATTTTCTTACGGTATTAAAATTAAACTTTTATAAATCTGGCTTCAAAGACAGAGTATGTCTTATTTCCATGCAATTTAATGCCAAATGTCATCCTGTCCTGTAGCGCTTTTTTAAAGCAGAATTCATAAGATCTAGCATGTTTATGCCAATCAGAGTCGGTAGTATTTTGCTAACCCATATGAAGGAAAACTATCCAGTATTTTCTTTTTTACACAGCGTTATTATAAAATTATCTCCGTTTGATTATACTTTTTTTTTTTTTTTGCTTTGTTCTTTTCATCTATACACAGCATGTCTTGAAAAATGGAAATGGATTCACCACAGTGTTTTGCTGTACAGTTTTTCACTGAACCATGGAAAGCAGCTTTGCAGAAGATATAATGGAACAAAACAAATTGAAAAATTACAAAAGTGTAAAAAAATTGTCACTCTAAAATCTATAAGAACATCTTTTATAATACCACCTGCTGAACTTTCAATGAATATAATAATTAATATAAAAGCCTCTCCTATAACCTTAGGAATTTTCTCCTCTCACACCCTCCTCCCTCTTTGAAGCTTTGGATACTTTGAGAAAAACTTTCCTGAGCATTTCAAATCAAGCAGATTCCATTGCTCACATAATGAGTGTCAATTGAGAAAAAGCACTGCAAACCGATAATTAAGCTGAGACAAAACTAATTAAGAGTTAAATTGAATTGTACAGTGTAATGTTCCCCATGTTGGTTTGGCACTATAACAATAATTTCTAGCTTCTTTTCCTAACAGGTCCACTAAGAGCAAAACAGAAACACAAGGACTCGATATTTTATTAGAGCTTTGCAAATAAGTCTCATGGATCATGTAAGAAAGTTTCCCATAGAAAAAGAGAATGTCTAAATATGTTTCGTTTGCATCTGACAAGAAGTCTGAAATCTACTTATTCACTCTACCAACAATGGTGGAAAGATATAGGGCCTACTATTTTCAAAGATGAAAACCATTCAATGCAGAGATTTTCAAACAGGATTTTGGCAAAGCTTTACTATGTCGCCACATCTCTTTTGTACGATTATGCAATGGAGCAAATCAATAGAAGTACAGAGCAATATCTACCCATCAAAATCTTTTGAATGCAGTTGCAAGACAGCAATACAGGAAGACCTTGAACTGCTTCGTGATGTTATGTCTACGACTAGAAAGACTGAGAATGAATGCTTGAGGCTATCTTAAACTTAAAGTGAGGGGATACAGACTGAAACAGCAAAGTAGTAATCATGAGTAGCCAAATTCTACTGGAATGGACACAAATTTCGAATTAAAAGCATACAAATTATTTTGTTCTATCTCTCTTCTTTAAAAGAAGTAGAAGTGATATTCAATTCTTTTGACTGGCAGGAAATGATGATAAGTCAATGATATTCTCATTCGAGCAGCAGCAATACAGTATTATTTTTTAGGAGAATATTGGCAATATTATGGAAGGAAAAGCATCAATAGACGGACCATTGAATGAGGCCAATGTCTGATAATCACTGCTTTATAAAATTAAAGAAACTCAAAATTAATGTAGGTTCCAGGACCATTTGATCCCCATGAAGAACATAAGCATCATGCTCCTCCCTAAGAAATTGTCAAGAAGGACTTGAATGGTTTGCTACTTCTGAGAAAAAAAGTATTTATGTGGTAGTCAAAAGAGACAGAAGTAAACTATTACTCACTAGGTTAGCCAATTGGAACTAATGGATACAGGAAAATATTTCAGAGCTATAAAAGCTTCATGAGACTATCCAAGCTTAAAGAAGGCAGCAAAAAAAAAAAAATGTGGAAAAAAAAAGGATCTGCTCGAGATCTGGCACATTAAGAAGAAAGAATTAAAGGCATGAATATTAGCTAATAAGTGCAATGGAGTGAAGGGTTAAGAGAGAAATCAGAGGTGTCTCATGCGCGATAAAAATAGTGAAAAGTAGATATGTCACTGATAAAAGCAAATAATTTTTTATTTCTACACAGGCTGAGAAAAGTAATCAGTGCAAAGATTACAGAATGTCAGTTGTGGTTTCTTAATATCATATCACAGCTGTCTGATGATGTTTATGAATATTAGCATAAACACAATGTATAAAAATAAGCAAAAAGTCTGAATGCATGGGTTTCCAAAAGTATAAGAGGTTGATGATAGAGATAAGGAGGTAAAATAAAATAAAATAAGATTAAATACTGCCAGTTTAGATAATTTTATAATTAATTCAGTGCTACCCTCATTTCATAAAGTTACCTTTCAAAATCATTTTAAAACACACAGCTTTAAATATTGGTACAATTATTCTAACACCTTCTCACTTGACTTTGGTATACATTAGTATATGAAATCTCGAAAAATATAAAAATCAATTGGGAAAAGTGTGATGATAAGAATGAGATGGACAAATGCATTAAAATCTTTCAAACTTGAATCCTGAAGGTAAAAAATTCTGAAGTTATGAATCATCTGCAGATGATATCAGCTCTATAATTTTTTTTCACAACAATTTAACTGATGGATGAAAATGGTGGATATTTCAAGCTCAATTGGTATTCCCACGTACAGACAAATACTATAAAAGAATTCCTTTATTAAAAGGAATCTTTCAATAAATTTCTTTGCAACAATTGACAGCAAACTTCTTTAGAGAAAATATTTACAGTTTGGTCCCAAATTTAATTAGATTCAGCTGTAATTCAAATTCAACAGATTCCACTTTTATGTTGAGTTTATTTATTTTGAACAATTCTTGGATCACTTTATATATATATATATTAAAAAAAAAACTATCTAACTGAGAATAGACAATATTATACAGTATAGCAAAAAAAAAAAAAAACTTACAAAATTTGTAAGATCTTTAACATTCAGAATCATATTAGCTTTGGGCAAAACTAAGCATTCATTCAATTTAGAGTTTGGGCTGGCAGGAATAATATGTTGCATGCACAAAAAGGACAGTATTATTGAAGTGGCAAAAATAATTATATTAATAGTAAAATGATTATGAAAGGAGCGTTGCAATTCAATTCATTGTGAAGAAACATTCATAGTACTATGAATGACTCTTTACACAAAGGGAAAAGGTGCTCAACATAATTATGTGTTGTTTACCATGGCACCCAAGTAGGCAAGATACAAGAGAGAATTTTACATCAATTTTTAAAAAAAGGAATGTCCAAAAGTTTCAAGCTATAGCTAATGTGATGATGCATTGTTTGAATATGGGTCACAGTCAAAATAATAGTCTACAGAAATACATAAATCAACATCCGACAGAGACCATCTTGTCAAGAATAACATGTTTTGCACTTCTTGAAAAAACGTACAAAAGCGGATCATAAACTGTTTAAAAACAGTAGCAATAAATGTTATTTTGAAAACCTTTTCTAAGATTCTTTATAAATTATATAATGATATACTGGTAATAAAATTTCATACGTTTCAAGAAATACTGTTGCAGCTGTGGTCTATTTGAAATCAAGACAAATAAATTTCAAGTTTTTGGATACAATTAAATTGAAGTTAACTTCAATTTGCTTAAACCCACTTGAATAACCACATTTGTACACGGAATTTTTTTCATTAGTAACCGCAATGAAATTAGTTTTTATTTCTTTTAAAATATGAAATGTCCCTTCATTGATGATATCTTTCTTTTGTCAAAAAAAGAAAATTATCAAAACACAAAATCTCACTTTTGAACCTCCTACAAAAGATTAAATAATTCCTAAGCTCTGACATCTGAATTCTCCAGAGAAGGGTGATTATGCCTCTGACAAACATGTCATCTTCCAGCATTGCACATTCCTGCTCATTCAAAAGAACATTTTTTCTTAACATTGCTGGCAAATATATATATGTAAAAACAATGTTTGGTGTAACAAAAAAATTCAGTCAACTAATAAATGATGTAACAGGCTACTTAACTGCAAACCGAATATTTACAGCATGCTACTAAATGTTGTCCCTCACTGTGTGCTGGTGGTGGATTCAGCCAAATGGCAACAACTTGTGGATTTTATTAGGGTGAATTCTCTGGTCCCATCATCACTAATGCCCAGCAGGAAAGTCAGATTAGTTCAAAGTCTTTTTATCTTTTCAGCTGAGAATGTTCAGAATTCACTAATTACAAAGAGAGAAACAGACATGGTATTTATATGTTGTATTATTGATTTTTTTTTTATATATGATTCTATATATACATATATATATAATTTTCATTCCTCCTCCATCAATTACAAGTGAAAAGTTTGGTTTTGAGCATATAGCCATCCACAACAATGTGATATCAGGCTTTCAGACCCTCAAAGAGCCAAAGTATTATTTGTGAGCTAAAGTTCAGAGAGATCCTTCTTTTCCTCTTCACAAGTTTGCTAGCCATTGGTGCAGCAACACCATTAAACTTGAAAATGCAAGAAATGTTTCCTAAGGACCCCAACAAAAAAAGTTGTAAAAGGAAATACTTATTTTCCGATGAGTTGGGTGTCCCAAATAGTCATAAATATGCCTTAACCTTAAGACTTTTCACATCTTTCAAGTCCTGTTAACAGTGTTATTTTTTTCAAACTTAATATGGAACATACAATTATCATATCTGCTTTTTTTTTCACCACTGCCGAGATCACCAAATGGAGCTGCAGGTAATATCAATAATTTGAAACATTAAAAATTTTGGACATATTGGACATTTAGTGTTTTGTTTTCCCCTCACCCCCCCTCACCAAAAAAATGATCACAATAACTTAAGGAGACTTGGAGACTGCAAAAATAAGACTATCCATCGCTAATTCTTTGTTCCAATTGATAAGAATTTAAATTTTACTTTCGTATCTCTTGAATTAGTTTCAGCAATGAAATATCTCTTAAATTACAGGGAATATTTCCCTTCATTTATGAAGGATCGCCTTGTGTAATAAGCTTTTCTTTCCTAAGGATTTTGGAGCAAACCAGCTAAAGGCTAGAGACCCATTTAAATTCAAAATCCTATAAAATCAGAGTATTTTATTTCTCTGCCATTGCTCTCTGATCTATTGACTCCTCCAAAAAAGAATTTCTATCTTCATTTTCTGTGGTTTTAAAGAAATATAGATTTTTGGACTGGGATTGATTTTGTTTTGTTTTAAAATCCAGCTAAAGAGAATATTGGAAATCAGTTTTAAGCACACCAGACAATCCCTGGTGCATCGCTATGTTTGCTGTTCAGATTCGAAATGTAAAATTTAATCAGACACATCAATTAAAATATAAACAGTAACTCAAAAAGCAAACTCATTTGAATTTTGAATTAAGGTGCAGCTTAATTAAACCATAATGTAAGGGGAAAAAAAGTACAACACCCAAAAAGTCCCATCTTCTTACCATAAAAACATCAGAAGCTATAAAAATCAAAGCTAACTGATATTAATTTGCCAAATTTTTTATACGCAAACAGATAACATGTGCATATTAGCATTCAAATAAAGGTTATGTTGCACTGACCATAAAAGAATCCATTCATGTTTAACATCTGACTGACAAATAATTAAAATGTTTATTTGTAATAAAGAAAGTATTTTCATCTTGTAATTGATGGCACAACTATTGGAAAATCGTTAAACTGTCCTGTGTTCTCAAAAGATGTTTGAATTCTTTTTTTAAATGGAAAAACTATTGTACCTTTCATGCATTTTCTTAAAATTGTTACAGTAGCTGCCTTACTGAAAGACTACACGAGGGGTAACCTTAGGTTTAAGGAAGCAAGCCTTTTCAAAGATTCCAAGGTGTAATACACGATTTATTCATAACTGAATAAGCCTTTTTTTTTATAGAGGGTTAAAAAGCATAAAAAAGTTGTATAAATAAACACTTCTTAAAACATGATAAGAAGCTGAATCCCTTGAAAGTAATCTTAACAAAAAAAAATTTGTTTGATCAGAGGTTCTTGGAGATTACACAAAGAAAAAAAATTTTAGGCAGTTGACAAAAATAGATGTATCTCATGATCATAATAAAATACTATAATCAAATATCATACAAATTTTGTATCAAAATAAGAATCAATAAATTAAAAAAGATCAAATAATTTTTGGTACCATATCATTATCAGGAATTTTTCTTTGCCGTGAGCCAGCTACAAAAGAAGAATACCTGAATTCTTATAAAATATGCACTGCTGTTTTTGAGTGATCCTTTTAAAAAGAAGCTGACAGAATAAAATGCAATTTTTACATTTTTAAATATACACACAAATACAAAAATTAAACAGCCAACACATGTTAATAAAATCTGGTACACTAAAACAATTTGTGTCAAAATCAAAGCATTTGAAAGCAGTTTTTAAGCATGAGCATAGCATCAAAGTGTATTTTTGTTATAAATAAAGAAAAAGTTACTTATTTGTTCCATACCTACATAAACAAACAAAAAAGCATTTTAAAATGCTTAATTACAATATGATGACTGACAAAAGAAGGTGAAATTTTTGGTAATACTGAAAAGATGAACTGGCAAAAATATTACTTTAAACAAAACAATATAATCCAATAACAGAGACCTCATATATCTAGAGAAAAGCTTTGAAGACACTATCACACTCAATATATTTCTTTCTCAAAAGAAAAAATAAATGTTTGAATCAAGTTGCAGTGGTCATGTACAAGAAAAAAAAACCTTTAAGTACTATCATATATACAAATAGAAGTATTTAACTTTTGACATTGCCTTACAAAATATATCTTTGTAAATGGACAGAAAATAGATTGCACGGTCAATAAGACTAGGAACACGTTTTTTTTTTGTGACTAGAAAGAACTAAGAAATGTGGCATTAAAACATTTTTATAAAGAAACAAGTTCATATATAATTTAATATTTAACTAAAGAGTCACATCATGGATGAAATGTAATTCTCTTAGTTCAGCAAAGGACTTACCAAGTACTAAGCCAAAATTACTTTAAAAAAAACAAAAACACAGAATTGCTGATCAGTTTTTAATGTTACCCCAAAAATAATATTTCTGAACAAAAGTTTCTTTGAGGTATATGAAGCATGAATTTACAACAATTCCATTTCCAGCTAAGTCTTTTTGAGGAATATGATTGGTCATGGTTTTCAAAATTTTGGTCAGTTTTGGGAAATTTTGCTATTCTTTTTTCCCTGGGTGGAGGTATAGTGGTGTTTGCATTTAATATTGCCTTTTGTGATAAAAGTAAAAAAGTCAATAGAGAGTTTCTACATGCTAAAACTCAAAAGAGCTTAAAAGTTAAAAGCATAAAATATCCTAATACATAGGTCTGTTGAAAAGTGTGGGCCATGCATTTTCAAAATAAATAAATTTGTCAACTGGACAATATGTGGAAATGCGAAGATCCAAATATTTATTTTGGCTTAAAATCATCATTTTTATATTCCTTTTTATCTTTTTTTTTATATAAAAAAGAAATTGAACAATCATATATGAAATTTTACATGTTTCATACTAAACATATATATTAGAAAGAAAGGTTATATTAAACACAGGGAAACTTCTCATCAAATTTAGAGGGTCCCCTTTGCTCTAATGCTTTAAGGATCCTTTTTCTGCTGAAGGAATAGCCTGTGAGCTGCTAGGACACTTTCAGGATGATTCTTTGGCTAATTTGTCATTAAAAAAAAAATAGATTGAGCCTAACTCTTTGGCTCATCTGCCGATAATCAATTAAGATTATTAAATCACAATTATTCAAATACAAATTTTAAAAAGCAAAGTGTTCACTTGTTCTCAATGATCGAATAAAATCAATGGATAAATGATCATAATGTTTATATTACTTTATATGACTACCATATTTTTTATCTGCGAATCAGACATATATGCAACTAGAAGATGACATCCCTCAAACGGTTAGCTTGAAGACAAACCATGCACCTTGAGTGAGTGAGACAAAAATTTGCATCCCAGACAGATGGACCAATGTCAAACTCCATCTTTTCCCTCTGCCACAAGAACTGTCATGTTTGCAAAGGACCAATCAGCCACACCTGACACGTGCTCAGAGCATGATTTCAATATCTTTAGAGAGATAGATGGGTGTCTTCTAAACATTTTCCAAAGACCTATCAAATAATAAGAAAAACAGCAAGTTGCAAAATAATGAACTAACAATACGAAAACTAAGTCCTATATTCTGTACACAGACAATCCATCAACACAACTACCACAAAGAACAACACAGTAATATTTAGGCACTCCTCGCAAAAGAAAAAAAAATTAGCATTTCATACAAGTTGATTCATCATAAAATGATGCATGAGAATAAATCAAACTGAAATAAATGAAATAAAACTTAAAATTCAGCTTAGTTTTGTTGCAAGTAAATACATTTATAATGCAAGCCTAATAAATTATTCAAAAGTTTTGATTGATATATGAAAAAGGTGATAGAACCTTTCAATTTTCATGCTGCTTAGTTTAAAACCAGTTCAGAGTGTGCAGCTATCTTTGATAATACTTAGCATGAGCCTGTCTGCTGTTTCCTAATTAAAATAGTCTTAAGGTAAGAGCAGTGCTGGATCATTGAGCATGCCTGCTGTTTCTTAGTATTAGCGTAGTCTGAAAGTGAGAGCAGTGCAAGTACATATGCAGTTTTTTACTGTGCTTTAATTGAATTAACTTGCCACAACAGAAAGGCACAAAAAAGATAAAGCCCTTCATATACTCCATCACATGCAGGTGTTCTCTGTATTTGCTTTCGTCATCTAGCAATATATCAGATTTATCATGAAGGATATCCATTTATAAAATAAATTTAACATTACCCGTAGATATCACATTGAAAAAGTATTTAAAACTACACCATAATATTGGTGTTGATAATTATATGAAAATGTTGGTTTTTAAAAGTTGGCGATAATCTTTGGTAACTCCTTCATCAACATAAAAAAATAGTTTACAGTAAATAAGTTTTGAAACTCTACATTAAATAGAAAATGTTTTAATTATATGTCAAAGTATTATTCACTTTTTTTTTTTATCAATTTGTTGCAGCAGAAATAATATTTGCCACTTATCATCATTCTTTTCAGTTTTTGCTGGTACAATTAGATAGTTTTAGATTAATTTAATGCGTCTGAGGCTGCAAATTTTTTTAGGGGAGAAGTCATTACATCATAATATAACATTTTCCTGTCTTAAGATTACAATATAAATGTATATGAAAATATCTATACATGATTTTTAAAGCAAATTGCAGAAAATCCTTCTCTTAAAAGGCCTACCAAATGGAATGAAAAAAAATATTATGATACACAAGAAAATAATAATAATTTTGCTCATAAGCATGAAAGAGTTTTTGCTTTAAGGTACCATGACCTGAAAATGCCAAATTATTTAGCATTTGGAAAAAAACGTTAAGCTGCTGAAATACATTTTGAACAAATAGCGGCTGATTAATTTGCAAATGATGCTCAGTAAAAATTGTTAAAGGAAAAAGGAAAAATGCACTCTACAAAAAAAATACAGGTATAAACAGGCCCAGTCGTATTGATCAATTTTGATATCACAGAAGTATATAGGGTATGGCAAGATGGGTCAACCTAAACAACCCACACCTCACTTACTGAGCAAAAAAAAATTGGTGATAAGTGGAAATATCGTAAGAGTCAACTATAACTATGTGCAACAACATTTGTAAATCAAAGAAATAAATGTACTTGCAGAAAATGGTAGGATGTTAAGTGCAAAGTTGTCATTAATGACTTTAGGTGCCGAAGCATACTATTTTGATATTAGTCCTGCTTTTAGATGAGCGTCAGCTCATTTTGCTTCATAATCTAAGTCAGTGGCAACAAAAGAACTAGCATATTTCACACATCATTCACTTACTTAAAGTTTAACTGAAATTTGTGCTTTACAGTAAGTTCAGGATTTTTGTAAAGGTAGGAATAAAAAAAATATGAAACAGAACTAGACAAAATTGAGAGAAAATTTTCTGGGATGTATTTCTCTTAGCCATCTTAAATCAGGTTTTGCAAATTAAACTTCCAAAAAAAATTTTGTGTCCCATCTTATTATCTCTATACATATATATTGAGACACATCTGTTTTTATATAAGACATCATGTACAAAGAGGCGATTGTGGGAAAATTTACAATCTGCTTCCATTAATGCAAGTTGCTGGGCACCTTGTTTTGGGCCCACTGCATCTCTTAAAAATTACCAAACCAATCTGATTGTAAATGTGAATTCCACCCATTGATTAGCCTTTGTTAGTTTTTATAATTTCGCTATAGTAAAACCATAAAAAAATTATGCATCTATGCTATTATACTGTTTCATTGAATATATCATACACTTATATGAATTACATCTGGTTCTTCCCATAAGTGGTCTGATTTTACTTTTTCTTTTAAAAATTTCAGTTTTTATTCTTTTAAAAACTTCAGTTTTTATTATTTTAAAATACACTGTAACCATTTTATTTATTTGTTTCTGACAATATTAATTTGAATGCTTCTTCATAAAGAATTTTTTTTTTTTTTGCTGAAGCCCACAGAGGCCATTTGAAAGAATTTAAAATGTATTTCTTTGTGCATTGCAAAAATTAAGTGTTCTTTCTAAAACAAATTGTTAACAGATATTCAAATCATATCATATTTTGAATTCATACAAATGTATTTGAACAGCACAAAAAAAGTTAGAAGGTGTAACGCTCAAAAAAAAAAAAACAAAATTATGTATGTATTTTATACAAGGCTTAAAGTTTGTAAATTTTAAAGATTACTGTATCATTAAATGCTTTCAACTACCATGTACTTAGAATTTTGTCTCATATGGGCAATGACTATGTCAGCTCTCATATGTTTAAGAGAAGCTTTATGATAAAATCAGCTTAGAGAATCTTCCATGTTAAGTTATAAAACAAATTTGTCCTGAGCAAGTGGGTAGAGAGCCTTAATTTTTTTTAACAAAGCTCTATTTTTAATTTTCTACTATTGATGGAAATCCTTAATATAGCTCATATTTCCTTTTTTAACTCCCATTCCATCAAATAATTTACTTTCATTCTTTCTTTGTTGTTGTTTCATTTTTTTGAATACTATTATTGCTTTCGTAATTTAATATCACATTGTTATTATTACTTTTATCATCATTGTTACTAAAATCATTTCTTTCATTCAATAAATTATCATAATCACCATTATTATTACTATTATCATACTTGTTACTAAAATAATTATTTCATTCATTACATTGCATCATAATTATAATGATATTATAATTATTATTATTATCTTCATCATTTTTATAATTATAGTATGATCACCATCACTATCATTACCATTCATTATCTTGCAACTTTCATTAACATGTAAATATTTTCTTCAGTCTTTAAAAATATGCCCTTTAGTATCTAATACTAAAAACTCTAAAAATATGTACTATCATTTTGAATAACAGCTTCCTTTCCTAAATATCCCTTGATATACAGTTACAGATTCAAATTCAGTTGAAATAGTCGTGTTTGAAAAGCTTTTTGTAACAAATGTATCCATCATACAAAGCATTAATTAAACACCAAGTCAGTCCACACCCTCCCAGGGGGCCACCACATTTGTTTTGCTGGGCACTGTGATAGCCAAGCATGCTGCTGAGGAATTGTCAATGCGTGTTGGTTCTGAGACATGCACATTAGATGAGGAGTGCCTTGGAACTTCCAACTGCTTGGCCTTTCTTGGACTTTCCTGTGGTGAACGCAGACTAAGACGAGCAGCTAAGTTTGGTGATGTATCACTGGATGTGGGAAAGGATCAGTAAAAAAAGGCAATTCTAGTTAGCTTTTTCTCAGCAAAAAAGGTATTCTACAAATTATAGTAAAGAAAATACATTTATATTATCTTTGTATCATTTTTTTTTTTACCTTCCAAGAATGCAGTGCTTATAATTGAGGGGTCTAAATGCAAAACTAATTATACAATTTAGAGCATGTTGAGAAAATAAGATTTTTTGTTGAAACACTTAGTTAGGCTTCTTTATTTATATAAAAATTTGAAGTTGGATGTAAAGAGAGGTTTCAACAATGGTAAGAAGTCTCAGTCAACCCAAGACTGTCTACAAATATTTGTTTTAGATATACAATTTTTGCATATCAACCCTCACTTTCGGTTAAGAAAAAAAATTATTTGGGGGTTTATGGCAGATTTTATTATGATCTTGGCTTTTTGTGGGTCAAAATAGCACTTGGCTGGTAAAACATTAAAATTGGTGAGTAGGGAAACATGCCAAGGTACATCAATAAATTTAATCACAACTACACAGGAAAGTGCTCTTTAAATAAATACTACTGTCTCAAAATCAGTCAAAATGAGTCACATGATGCGTTTTGAAAACCTGATATAGCCTGAAATAGCATTTTTTGAGCTTTGTAAGAATGAAATATAATTTATTTTGATTATGTGTTAAGATTTTTAAGAAAGGATGAAAAAAAGCATATCAATTAAGAGACAATTTTTTTTTCATTTTTTACAAAATGTTATATTCCACACTCTTACAACTCATCAGACAAGCCTCTTGACAATTTTTTTTTTTGTTTCTGATAGAAGAAAAAAAAACGGAATGAAATGGCTGCTTGAAAAAAAAGGATGATTACTTGTTTCACCTGATTTTTGTAAATGCATGGAAATCATTTTTTTTTTCTTAAAATAATTTAAAGTCATAGAAGGATCTCTAATACATTGTTTGTATAGCAAAATTTGTCTCAAAAAGCATGAGAGCAAATTAGATTTATGTTTTGAATAGGATTTCTTTGATTTGATTTAGCCGACAGGAAAGGGGGCTTTCATTTTGTTGGAAAAATTAAAAATTTAAATAAGTTAAAACAACTTTCAAAGCATACTCAGAAAGTCGATACACTTACATTTGAAATGTTTTCTTTTAATATTTGTTCAATCTTATCGAATGAGGAGAACCTAAAATTTGTTGATAACTTAAGAGAAAATCTGATTTTATTAGTCAACAAATTTTGTTGTTGTTTTTTTTCTTTTAAATTTCCCATGCATAGCTGTAAGTTTAGTATGATAGGAAAATTAGATCAAAAGAAAAAAACTAACAAAAAATACGGACTTTAGGGTCTAAACTTGACGGATTGTTAAAGATTCGATTTCAGCAATATATATTATATATATATATATATATATATATATATATATATATATATATATATATATGTGGTTCTTGTTCATTCCATTCATTTTTACACTCCATTACTAGTTTAGAGGGTATGAAAACCAGATGCAACACATAAAGCTGATTAAGAGCTAAAGTTATTTTGTGGAATAAGTGAAACAAAAAGTCATCTATAATGTGGCACCTTTAGGAAAGAGGTCAGCTTCTCCTGCACTCTTAAAACTAGGTTTTAATCAGAAACTTGAGAGGCTTCAATTAGGCTTGAAAACAGGGAAAATACCAGATTAACAAGGATAGTTGACAGCTATATACATGTAATTTACTTGGGGAAAAAAAAGGAAATGAATTGGGTTTTTTTACATTGTGTTTAATGCTATGTTGTTCCAGTTTGAGCTTTCATGCATTTCTTGATTTAAATATTCATTTATTGATAAAAAACATTACTCTCACAAAATGCACTGTTAGAGCAAAAGCTGAAAGCATGCAAGAAATCTACACATTTGTACAACACATACAAAAGTAAAATCTTACCACCTTGCTAGACTGCTGTCTGAAGAGTTGGCATCGCGTCTGAAAATGTTACATATAAATTAAAATCATGCAAATCTCAAACTACTTTTTTTTTTCAATTTTTAAAGGTCCTGAACTTTGCCTTGAAGCTGCATTTTACTTCTATAAAAATTAAAGATATCAACTTGCGTGCAAAAAAGAATTGAAAACACATGAACAAATACACATAGAGTTAGTATTAGATCTATTATTGCATGCCAACTTTTCATAGTGAAGAAAACTCTATGCAAATTTATGAGCATATAAATCAATTCCACAGTTTCTCAAATATACAGCTGAGACTTAATAAAAATTTATTTTAATGTGTAACACTGAAGTTTGCAATACACTGCAAGAAAAAGATGATTTAAATAAATGCTGGTATTACTGAATGAAGCATTTCTTTACATGTAATAAAATAATTATCTCTTTCTTCCTTTTATTTCACATCTAAAGTAATCCAATACAAACACAAGCTGGGTATTAAAAAAAACAAAAACAAAGTAAGCAACAAAGATGTTTATAAATGTAAAAGCTAATGTTTTGGAAAAAGGAAAATTTTTAGTGCTATAAAAATGCACACAAACAGAAGTTCAAAAAGTTATTCAAAAGAAATAAGAAGAATAATGACATATAAATAAATAAAAAATGATGAAATCTCATGCTAAAACTACAACAAATGCAAAGAGTTGAAATGTAAAAATAAATCTATTTGTAAGCTCTTGTTGTAGTTATTGGTTTGTTTGATTTTGATTTTGTAGGGATTTTGTGTGTGTGTGTGGGGGGGGGGTCGCTAATTAAAGGAAAAAAAGTTACATTTTCTCATGCAATTACCGCATTGTGGGTGGTTGCCTGTCATCAAGCTCTCTTAGATTTCCAGTGCTGTAAGAATGGTGAGCTACAGTAGCACTTTCAATTTCTGCATCGTTTCCAGAACTACCTCGACGTTTTGGTTTAGGACTTGGAGTAAGCATGTTGTTCTTTTTACGAGACCCAAAACTGAAGAATCTGTACCGGAATCAGTGATGACACATAAAGGTATGGCATTTGTGAAAAAAATAGATATGCAAGAGGAAGATGGTAAAAGAGATAATGTGAACTAGAAAGGGAATAATTGTAACAAGATTCAAATAGCGACCTAAGAAAATCATGGTTTTGATGTAGTGGCTGGTTATGAGTTGCAGGCAAAAATGTGGGCCAGTTCATTGTTATCAGTAGGCACTCAAAACCCGCACTCACGATCGGCAGTAGAAGCATAGATCTATAAAATTGTGTATGTTTAACTCGCGGAATAAGGGCGTAATTACACTTTAAACATAATAAAATATATATCAATGGAAACAATAATTCAAGATCTGTATATTTGTATCGGTTTGATGTTGTTTTGTGCCTTTGACCGGTATTTATAGTCCACCTGAAAAGGTGACCAACGTCGACTTTTCCGCGGCGGCGTGAGGCAAGTTAGCGAAGCTTGAGATGCCCCCCCGGCTTTTCCGGCGTTGCGAACCCGTACAGTAGATAGTATCGGTTTCTGATTGGTTGAAATAGAAAGAGAAGAAAATAAGCTTTCTTTTCGTATATTTTTCGTCACGTGATTATTTTTTATTCACCTCTTTGGAGCTATTTAAAGTTTTCAAATCAGAATCTCGGGTGCTTGCCTTGAACATTTTCTCTCCAAAAAAACATCATTCGAAAGCTTAACTTTTATACATTTTTATGTCCAAAATTTAAAAAAGCATCTGATACTGGACAGTTTCGCGAGACAATTTTCCAAAAGCCCTAAATAGAAAATTGAATGAAATTTATGCTGGTCGGCCTGGCTGAGTCGAGTGGTCGCTTCGATGCATGCTGACTTGGATGCAAAACGCTTTCCCGATTTATCATGGACACCAAACACCTCATCGTAGAAGTTAAAAAGTACTTTATTTTGCAGTTTGAAAAATAATAATTGAGTTTAAAGTGCGTTGTTAATTACATTTATTGGGGTGAATCGATGAGTATGAATCGGGGTGAAGTTAAGCAAATAGCGGCAGGTTAGTTTGATCAGTTTCGCATTGTGACATCACCGGTCGCGGTCAAGTAGGACAGGATCTCGATTTTCCTAATGTTTTAGACACATTGTTGTTCTCCATTGAACTGTTAATAAATTATAAAAATAGAAATATACGGGCTAGTTGCCTACACACAATGCTGTGACGTCAAGGGCCATAGTCATAGCTGATTCCATTTCTAACTGTCTGTCTAAAAAAACATGTAGGTGAATGTTGGATGTGATAATTAGGCCTAGATAATAAAATGGTGTTTTTGTTCAAACCAAAACAAACTGACGAGGTCTAGATTAGAGACATAATCTTGGCAAGATAGCAAATAAGCGCATTGGTATGAATTTGATAGATCTAGATCTAGGCCTTGATCTAGATTTACGTTCTATTTTACTTTGACCTATATCTATCGATACTTTCTTCTGTAGAGGCAAAAAATGTAATCTAGATCTTTTCTTTTTTTTTTTTTTGTTATTTTAAGCAGCTAACAGTAACGTCTTTTTTTTTAGTTTTGCCTCTTGAAGTTTTCTTTTAATACTGATCTTATTCTATTAGTTGGATAGAACTTCTAGCTCCATAAATTTTTAATTTATGAGTCATTTATGGATTGTTTTGAATAACATCTCAAATTTATTGAAATTTGCCGATGTGCACAGAAACCGCCTACATACCAAAGACCTTTTTTTTTTCTCTTTTTATTTTCTTCTTATATATACATATAGCAATAAAACATCAATTAAGCTTTAATTAGGTAAGCCTTATAGCTTAAATGGTTCATTTTTAACGATTTTTTAATTTTTAAAAAAAAAAAAACGCATTTTCTGCACGTAAGTCAATTTGGGTTTTTTTTTTCTTTGCATATGTTCTTTTTTTCATTTTTCTTTTTTTTTTTTTAATTTGGTATGAATAAGGAATCTGTAGCTTTGTTGGTTAATTTTTTATAAGATTTTGAATTTTAAGAAAAATGACCTTTTTTTAGCCATTGTCAAAATGCGCACATTTTGCCTTCAAGCCATTTTTGGATCAATATTTTATTGATTGTGAATCACAAAAAAAATTGAGTATGATGTCTGTATAACTGTTTGTAACATCTGTAAGTTTCATAAGTATCAGGATAAACTCTTTGAGTTTTGGATGTCCAAACTTGACGTAATCCACAATTGCAGAAAATCGCAAATTACTGACAAAAAAAGTACTGACCGTACTTAAAATGCTGTAACTTTTTTCAATATCAATCAATATGCATCATTTTGGTATCAAAATGTTCAGCTCATTGAGCTCTTTAAATGATGTTTTTACTGGGTCTGTATGTTAGAGATGAAATTTTGGGTTTTGGGTGCCTATTATCAGTTTCAACATTTTAAAAATATTTTGTACAAAATATCTTTTACTTTTAAAAACAGGCCAAAATCTTTTGTTTTCACTTTTTCATAACTACTATCACCAACAAAAATTCCAAAATTTGACCCATTGAATAGACCTCTAAACTGTTTAGAGTCACAGTGTAGCCCTAAATTTTTATCAGGTTGTGCAGTGCTATTTATAAATGGAAAGCAAATTCTTTTGACTATATTGTGGAAACTAATGCTAAGAAATTCCACTATACTACAGATATTGCACATTTAGCTAGCATTTGTAAGTTACGGTTCCACTGCTCCAAGGTGGGCACATCTTCAAAAACCAATTCTAAATTCATAAAGACTGTTTCTAGCTTGCATTGATTTTATCAGGAACTGGAAAAACATTGAGATACTCTTTAAACAACTTAAACCTATTTTTTACACAAATCTGAATTGATCTTAAGTTTTTAAAGTGTACACTTAGGTGCTAATTATAGTAACCTCTAGTCTCAACATGGTGAGCTACGATAAAGATTTGATCACTTTTTGCCTGAATCTTTTGAATCAAGATAAAGCTGCTCTTGTTAATATACTTGTGACTTTTCAGCGAGAGAAAATCTATCAGAGAACACAGATGAAAATGAATCTGTGCAGCTGAGGTAATATTTCAAAAGTAATCAGTATAAGGTACTCTTAAAGCTCGAGCTAGATCTAAATCTAAGTGTGGTATGCAAAAACTGGAATCACAGAATTAACTTGTCATTTAGTACTGAAACTGATGTAAACTTATTTTTATGTTTAATTAAAGAAGTCTTCAAAAAAAAATTTTTTTTTGTTCATTATATACTAGATCCACGTTTTTTCATCTTTTTATAATATTTTAGTTCATGGTTAAAAGATGCAATTTATCAACAATTTCAACACTTTTTTCTTTTACAAATTAAATCAAAGTCAATATCTCGATCTTAAATCTAATCTTAAAGTCATATCAGACTTGAATTAACATCACAGCAATCTTACTATGATAAAGTTTAACATTTATACAAATTTTTGTGGGATGCAAATAATATCCACAAAAATATGATGTGTT
>BLXT01000975.1:1035177-1047676 GCA_019648995.1 Plakobranchus ocellatus
AAAAAAAAAATAGGTGTAGAATTTGATCAGAGAGCACATTTGTAACAGTTCCCTAGCAGTAAGAAAATGTATACCGGAAATGATATGTGTTCAGTTACCGGTACTTGAGGTTTTATGGGAGAAAAAAGTAGTGAAAATTGTTTGCTCTGTGTTATTTTTGCGGGATTTTTTAACTAAAATGCCGGATTGCAGGACAAAGGCAAAAATGCGGGATGTTCCCGCAAGATGCAGGGTTATAGGCCAGTCTGCAACAGTTTTTAGTTTAATTTTAATTTGTGCGAGACTCATTTTTCGTGCGAAATTTTTTCAAAACTTTAAACCCATTTTTCTAGATTTTCATTTTTGAGATTCCACAATTTTTAAAAACATATAGCAAAAATTAATACTTTAAAATTTTAAACACTATAACCTCATACGCTCCAAGCTTTCTCGAATATAAATATCTTTATAGGCTACATTTTTTGTTTCCAAGCCCCACATTTTTTGCAAGAGCACACCAATATATACTACATAAACTGACAGAATGCTAAAATCAGTATTAATTTACATCTTAAAATAATAGAATGGTGATTTTGATAGCTCAGCAATGTTCTTTTTCCTTTTAACCTTAAAAGTTTACTCCATTAATAACTTTAAGGTTTGAAAGTAAAGGCTTATGGTACTAAATAATAATTTGTCGTCCCTTAGAACAAATGGTCAAAGCTGATAAACTTGATATAAGAAAAAAAATATTTTCAGTTTTGTGATAATACAATCTTTCATTCTTGAAAACTTATAAAAATTCACCAAATACTTTGTTTTTATCAAGGAGGAATACATACTTCTTTTTACCACCTGGCTGAATGGCATTTGCCAGTAAGTTGTTGTACTGCTCAGATCGAATAAAACGCTGATAAGTGTCCTTTTTCATGAGAGAAAATATTTGTTCTTGTGCACTGTCAAATGTAAACCTGCAAAACACAACACATGGAAATATCGAAACATTGTTTTTATTTTGAAAATTTCTGTTTGCAAAAAACAATAAATGGAAAGTTGCTTTTATTTTCAAGATATATTAAGAAAAAAAAGAAAGGAAGGAACACTACTAAAATACACTTATTGTATGCTATACATATAACTTTTTGCAGTTATCATAGTTTTATCAGTAACCCAGATGCAAAGCTATCACATGCCATCCCAATCCCCCCAAATTTATCCTTTGTACTCCATCAACACTTATCACATTGTCCCAGCCAAACCTTTACAGTCATCCCTGTGTCTACTTGATATTGATCATACTAATTATATCCATCCTAGCTTCATTCATCAGTTTTGTTGTGTGTTTTGCTGAAGCTACAATAACAGTGAGCAGTTGCAAGGAGAAAGAGTTTTAAGACATATACAAATTAATTTAGAATGTTGCATTCAGTAAGGTGTGTCAAATTATTTTACCATTGTAATATGGTTGCAACCACCAGCTTCTTGAATTTGAATATACTAATTATCTCATTTTGAAATCTTCCTTCGTGCAGTTTAAATAATTTTCAAGATATCATCTGAGACATAAGACATATAATCATACAGAGGCTTACATATTAAATATTTTCAGACAATAAACTATACAGGTGTAATGAGCCTACACTTTTTATTGTAAATAAAAACTGAACTTCTAAAAAACAACGTTTGTAATATTGAATCATAGGCAAACATGTCCTATCGTACCTATATTTCATTAAATACATTGCAAAGTTTCAATTTTTTTTTCTTGTAAAATAGAAAAGGCAATTTTTCTATAGGGCAAACGATAAACCAAAATAGCAAAACTGATACTTAAGAAATCATACTTCAAAGTTAAAGGCTTTTTAAAACTGTTCTACTTTATCCCTCTTTCCTTCAGACAATGGCTCTAAAAAAATAAAAGAGAAAAATAAACTTTCCGAAAAAAAAGGTCAAAATCAAAAGAACTTAAATTATCAAAAACACAGCATGTCTTGAGCTTATAGTAATAAGAAAAATTCACCTGTTTGGTTTAGGAAGTTTCATATTTTGCTTAACCATTTCAGCACAACGGCTGTCAATATTTATTTCAGATGCTGACCCAGAAGTGAGATATTCCCTGCAAGAATAATAATTGCTGCATTTTATTTGATGTAAAAATACAGAAAAATTTAGGCACAGCACTCTAGGAAACAAAATTATTAGTACAAGGATCCTGAGGATGCAGGGGCGGTTGATATAGTAGTAATCAGAATTTTAAAAAAGAGCCGCCACCAACTTAAACTTATAGTGAACAAAAAGTCATCAATCCAGTAATACGTTAATTTTCTCATTTTCCAAAAAATAAAAAATACAGTCAATAATGACATGAATATGAGAATGGTTGACAAGTTTATGGCATCAAACATAAAGACAACTCTACTTCTCAATATATCTTACTTCTGAGGAGGGTGAGGAAAAATTGGTATTATATTAAAGAGATTAAAGGTGTGAAAATTTCACAATTTTGCAGATTTCAAACTACAATAAACGTTCCAAACTCCAAATAGTCTCACAGGATCTATGAATATGCCAGCAGTGATATACGCAAGACTTGTATTTAAATAGATCATTATGATTGTAATCAGCCTGTAGTTTTGGTATCATCAACTTGGCAACATATCTATAAAAAAATTCCTCATTCTTTGCTCCAAGTCCATTATTAGCAACTCAAAAAGAAGGTAGGAGATCTTATCCCCTAGAAGTAGAAGCTGAAATTTTTTCTTTGAACCAATCTTGCTCTCACAGTTAAAGCATCCTGTATGATCTAACCTGGATCTAATACCTTGAGTATAAAAGCTTAACACTTACTCAGCCTTGAACTTGGAGCCAGCATTTTAAGGATTTTTTTTTTAATTGCTAATGTCTATATTTTTAAGGGTTTTTTTTTTTAACTACTTTATCTATATTTATAAACCAATATGTATGAAATATTTGCATGCAGTAAAACAAAAGCAGATCTTTGCAATGAAATAAATTGAGATAAATTGTTTAAAACGAATTTTAAAAATACATGTAAATCTGGGGCCACAGATTTTTTTGTGGGAAACTGCAAATAAGGTAAATGAAGCATATGTTTAAAGATAATAGTGCCTTTATGTTGTCTTTAGGGGGAGATCTACTTTTTGCTTTTTTCCTAGCCCCTGGTCTTTCCCTTACAGATTCTGGACTCAGATCTAGATCTGGGTCTAGGTAAAAGACTGAGAAAACAAGCCCGCTTGACGCAACTAGTCTGCCAAGCGCGGTAAACAAACCGAATTGCCTGTTAGGATTTGATAATTTTACCACTTTCTTTATCCTGCACTTTTCAGTATGGAAGCAAATAAATCACGAAATCTCATAGTGATATTAAGCAATAAATTGTAACAATAACAGGAACAGCGGACTACATTTATCTTTCCACCACTTTCATGAAGACCCAGAGTTGTAAGAGTCCTTTTTTTTTCTTTAACAAACAGACTGAATATTTCAAGATTTAGTGGCTAGAATAATAAAAAAAAAATATTCCCCTACCAAGCATGGACAGTGTTAAAACCAGTCACATGCTTCATGTTTACAGAGCTTGCTTGTATCTACTCTAGGTCACCGTCTGGCTAATCCTGACAAATCAGTGCAAACCCTATGGAGTGACATCACCGTTTCCCTCTTGATTGTCTATTCCTCTTTGGTCAAGGTCTATCAATATCAGAATCTGATCTAGTCGTTATTTTTTACTCTCTGGCCAATAATCAGGATTCTTGTTTGGGTCATTAAAGTCTTGTATATCAGAATCAGGCCCAAAGTCAGAAAAAACGTTTCTTCCATGAGTTGTGTTGACAATCTATGAGACCTAGATTTAGATCTAGAGTGTGCAACTTGCTCGAGATGTAGATCTAGCAGCATAGAGGTTTTGTTGGCATTCAAAAGTAGCTCTCTAAATAAAAAATTTGTTTAAAAAAAATAATTCTGCAAACTTCCAACATAACTGAAACTGGCTAAGATATGAAAGTAGTGTCAAAAGCCTTTAATTCTCACAGCATTTGCTGGAATTAATGGGGGGGGGGATGCTTAGAATGCCTCCAGCAACCATGTGGGAATGGCTTAGAGAAACTTTTAGGCTTTCCATAGCAATTGCCGGAAAAAAAAACTGAGTGAGTGATTTGAAATCTTGATATAATTTTTTTTCATAAGCCTAATTGTCAAATGTAGATTTGCATTTAGTGCAGGTTCAAAAATTAGATTCTGCTTTCTTTTTTTTTAAATCTCTGCCATTTCAATGTATGTAATCTCAAGTTTAAATTAATTTATCTTGCCATTGAAGCCTAGATTGAGAAGCTGCAAAAGGGTGGGACTTCATTTATCCCCTGTAGAGTCTAAGATCTTTCAGGGTCTGAGCTCATAAAATTTGAGGTCTACTCTAATTTACTTGATTCGAGAGTCATGTTATTAATTTTTAACTTAAATTATGGAGTTTTCATTGATTATTTTAAATCAGCAGAGGATCTAAAAAAAAATTTAATATTATCTGCTCTGATGGATCTAGTTTGATCATGGTGTTTTGCACTAATAAAAATTATGCCTTCATCTAAATTGAGACTTACATGTAGCTCTTTAATTTTCTTAGATGTGGCAGAAATGAATTATTATTTAAAAGAAATATTTTAGGCTGCAATATCTGATTAAGGGTGATTGTGATTGCTTGACAAACTTTAATTATAGTTATTGTATCTACAAGAAATATCTCATTACGAGCAAACACTTAATAGGCAAGATTCAAAGAACTAAAAATTAGCACTAGCCAACGCTGACTAACCAAACTAAATAGCACTCAAAATAAAGACAAATTCAAAGAAAAATAATAAGGGAAACAACAGAAGCATGAACAGACACTGTTCATATGATCCCAAAACCACTAGCAAAGGTGAGTTATGGCTTATAAATGCATTCTATAGGTTTATGGCATAAGGCACCCTCAAAATCTTTTGAGTTGCATGTGCCACAATACAGCACAAGTCTCAATGTTTAATTTTATAACAATTGTAAGTGAACTAGAAAAATTTTGATCGAGATATGCTCGCCCAAGCATCAATGAAACACTGAAGATGAAATCCATTGCTTTGAAAAATAAAGCTTTAAAGATATGAACACTCCTCCAAAGCAAGAAGTATGTATTTTGCTGTTGTGCACTGTGAATTTCTACTTTTAGTTTCACCTGCTTTGATTTATACTTCACAGATTATTAGTTGATGCATCCAAATGAATTCTATTTCAAATTTAATCAGAAAAAAAAGCTACATTTATATAATTTTGGGTTTTACAATTGCAATCATACCAAATATGACAAGGTGAGGTATCTTCTTCAAACTTGCAGAGAAAAAAATCCACAAAACAGAAGCTAAGTCAAGCTACTGTTTGAAAAAAAGGAGTTTTAGGATATTTTCCTGCAGAGATTTACTACAGAAGCTTACTACAACCAAAGATTTAATCAATAAAAAATAAAAATATATATATATATATATATATATGGCAGAAAAGATCATGAAAATACATTTTTGTGCTTGCTATGAAATACACAGTAAAGTATCCCACATTTTGCCATTGCATTTGTTTTGTTTGAAAAATGCGTTATTCTGGACGCTGTTAGCAAGGATTTGCAATAAATCCGTGTATTAGTGATTTTATATGTTTGCAAAGTTGTGAGGGTGCAGGGATCATGACAGGAAGCATCTACTCGGATTTAGGAGTGGACTTTGCAAGGTAAGACAGAAATAAATATAAACATTTTTCCCAAATTTAATTTTTTTTTAATGTTTAATTGCCAATCAAAAAAAGGTGACGCTATGACCTAGGATCTGTCGTGCAAACAGGGATCTCTTTTTGTATATATTTAGGCTTTTAAAAGGCATTGGATTGGGAATTAACAGTTCAAATCGAACGATTTATGTGTTTGGAGCATACAAATAGGTTAAAATAAGAATATTTTGCGAATATTCTCCTGCATTCTTTGTGTGCTGTCCTATCATCCGAATTCGGCCTGCACATACTGAATAAACTGGTCTAGTTTTATTACAACGCAAGTCTGTGAAACGATTAAACTGGCAAAACTTGGATATTTTTTGTCCCTGATAAATTTCAAGCATTTTACTCTTAATCTAATGACTTTTCATTTGATTTGTAAATAAAAAAATTGTTTTCAATCCCCTTTATGGTGCATAAGATATCTTGTGCTCAGGGCAGATTTAGTTAATTGTTTTCATATAATAACTGTAGGTAACACTGAAAGTAATAATTCTAATATTCTTAAAATATCTACTCAGCATAAATATTCCTTCATAATTTGAGGTAGACATCTGAAACAGTGAAAGACAATCTTTGCTAGCTTCCAAGTTATATCAGATTCATTTTTACGAAATAGGTGTACACGAAGGCTATCATTCAACTTAATAAAAAGACTGGTTTTAGGTACTTTATTTTGTGCTTAATGGAAGATTGTTTATCTCTGATAAAGCATAATTCTGCCACGGCCAAATGAAGTACAGTATGGTCCATAGATTTAGAATTAACAATATTGCTTTTCACTTGACCATGGCAGTTTTTAAAGCCACTTACTCTGCAATTTTCTGCACTCTGTCAAAAACCTCAGACTGACGACAAAATTTGAGCTCTTCACATGCTGTCCAAAAAGCAAAATTCTCATGACTGTACTCTTTGACGAGGAAGTTTTTGAACTCATGCCTTCCACGTGGATCAGACAGCAAGGCTTGCAAGCTGTAGGACCATTTTTTTACTGTCTGCTCAGTGGGAATCTCAGTACTGTGTGGCAAAGTAAATATAAGTTTTCATGAGGAGCTGATTAACACATTATAATTTACAAATTTTATAAACAATATAAAAATTCAGAGTTTTCTATCACTCCTTGAATCCAAAAGATCCATTCAAACATCAATGGATACTGAATTTATACTTAGATCTAACAATTTAATAAACGATATTGATTCTAAAAATTTGTGCTAACATTTTGAAATTTATTTCAATATAAAACATTTACACTTGTATTAATATGTTAATGGTGTTTTTAGCAACATGAAATTTTCTTTTAGGTGTGGGGACAAGTTTTTGAGCTTGTAAGACCATAAAAATAAATTTCACTCTTAATGACATTTCATAATTATATATTATTCATAATCTTCAACTATTTCTGTAAAAAAAAGATAAGCAAAAATGGCAATCTTGAACCTGAAAAGCAAAATCAGTGTTTTAATTCTATTATTTTATAGTCTTTTCTTTTTTTGGCTAAAGAATGGGGGGAACCAATTTTAACTAAAACTCAATGAATAATGCGCTGCTTATAAAAAAATCCTGGTGCCTACTAAAAAAAAGCAATGAGAACCTCATTTATTTGGTACTGAAACTTTTCTCTTTGTGCCTACATATCTAGCCTAGTACAATTTACAATAGTTCCAACTGTACTGCTGCAAACAGTGGAACTAGCATTATTTCCATGTAATGCATGGGTTTACAAATAAAGAATGCCAGTCTCAACAATAGATAAACATTAAAACTGATCTAACCATCATTTAAAAAGAAAAATCTCAGCCTTCACTCTCCCCAAGATTTATAGCAGTCTTAAAAATCCTAAAATGTTCTTATTTAATTTACTTGGTTTTGCTGATTTCAAAAAAAGTTGTGTCATCTGTTATCCATGGGTTTGATGGCAAAGGTGGTGTCAGCATTGGATCCAAATAAAAATACTGAAGAGCAAAATTTTCCAAGCTGAAGACAAAGATTTGAATTGTTCAATGTCAATTAAGGTCCAATCGACTTTGAGCATGAAATATTTAGTAAAATTAACTACCTAACAATAATGACAGAAATGTATTGAATACCCTAATTCTTTTTTATCAAACTTTATGTATGTGGGTATGAGTGTAGGATTTATTGTTACAAATGAACATGAAGTACAAAAGTATTTTTAACAGGTTTTTCATAATAATCTTAGAAGTAAACTTCTGCAATTAATAATCTCAATTTCAAGTAAAATGGAAGAAACAAGATAGATTGTGGGGGTGTATGTAGTTAGACCTATTTATAAGAGTGCGGGTAACAAATGAAACAATAAATGGAGAAGGATAAAGAGAAAATATAAAAAAGAACCAGAGAAAAAGAGAGAGTAAGAAAGAGAGAGAATAAGAGACGGAGAGAAACTGATGTGATGAGAAACTGAACATTTCATAAAAATGTATACCTCCAGATTATTTTTATACAGATCTTAATTTGTTTTTGACAAAACTAATATTCTTGGCTAGTCTATTTTGAAAAAAAATAACAAGGCAGATAGCATAGATCATCTGTTTTAAATTCCACAAATATAGTGCAAAGTTAAGCTTATAATTTTCCTATATAGGTGCCAACTCAAAGATTTCACACCAAGCAAACAGTGATTTGTTTCCTCTGATGCATTCCCAACGTGATGAACTAGATCGTTTAATTACTAAGCCTACTGCATCACATAAAATAATTATTACAGCTACATTACGTCGGCTTGCACACTAATTTTTCAATGTAACCACTCATGTTTAAATGAAGGACAGGAAAGGAAGAGTTAAAAAAAGGAGGATTGCAAATATTATTAACTTGAGAAATGGTAGCAGTCTGGAGATTTAAGTTAAAATAGGGCAGACCAATATACACTGCAGTAGATAACAGCTAAGAGTTGTGTAGGAAATATAAAAAAAAGCACTGACAAGATAACTTTTAAATCGACCACAAAAAAAAAAAGGAATACAATTTAATGTAACGTTCGGCACTTACTTTTCATTTGCTTTCGAAGTTTTCACTCGGCATATACTAATAGATCGTCTCAAATACTGCAACTAAAATAAAAAAAATAAAAAAAAAACGAAATAATTGCATTTTGTAAAAGCCAAATGAAAGTTCTTGGTAAAGTCTAAAAAATACATCATGACAGTGATATCACATATAATGCAGTAATGTCATCTGCAAAAACTCACAAAGAAACGAGTTAAATACATTTCTTAGACTACCTCTTAAGGATATCTAATGATAACAGAGCTAGGCTCCCTCAATTTTTTAGGAAAGAAATTTTGTAGTAAAGAACCATGAGAATTGATTTCTTTATTCATAACCATTTCCCCTGCTACAAAAAGTATCATTATTTGATGAAACTATATTCATTCAATCTTAAAGAATCTTCACTTTAATGGGCAGATGACAGAATTTTCATTCACAGCTCAATTTTTCGACTCAAGAAATATTTTAATAGTCGATATTATTACCAAAAAAGGCATCATGGTTTGAAATAAAGTGGTTGTTCTATTTACATGAGCCAGCAATATGCTACTGGAAACTGTACTTTAACAGTAAGTGCAGCACGAGTCGGATGGTTTTTTAATTTTGTGCCCATGAAGTCCAAGGGATGAAGTGTATAATTTAACATTTGCGAGCACGGGCTTTAGATATAGTATTATGTATATTATTATTGCATGCGAGGATGTGCAACTGTTATTTAATACAAATGTGGCTGTTATTTTCTTTATTTTTTTCCTTAATCTGATTAATTGTGTTCTCTGTTAGTTAGTGTTAACAACTTGTGTACCTAGCTTTACTTACTTGTCTCAGCTTTCTTTTTTTAATTTTGCCTTGTATGTTAATTGATCTCACTTCTAACTGTTTCTATCTCTACTTGCCTGTTATTCAAACTTTCAATCTATCTACTAATCCACCTTTTCAAATATTTTTTTCTGTCTCATGATTTTATCAATCTATGTAACTGTCTACCTTATATTAATTTATGTGATATTTCTATTAATCATTTATTACTATGAGGGGCGTCGCTCGCACAGTGGAAAGCAAATCCACCCACTGAAATCTGCTGGGACCATTCTGTTGCTGGTTCAAGCCCCGCCACTGGCACCTGGCCTGACAAAAGGCCTGAAAGCCTGAGATCACCTAGTTGTAGACTAAAAGCTTTCCAGTCCTACGGATGAAACAATTTCTGCCATCTAGGTTAACTACACTACTTGATTTCTACTAGCATCGTAACAAGTGAATATGCCATTTATGGATTAATTTAGGCTGTCATATTTTTATCTACCAATGATACTTAAGTGCACCTCATGAATCAATGACCTAGATCTCAGAAAATTGACACTCTCAGGATCATCCACACTAGTTTCAAGAGTAGGCTAGGCCTGTGCTGGACTTGGGACATTTCTTAATAGTGACGTGATAAGTTCTAGATCTAGATTGTATTGATATGTACACCTTTAGTTTAGCACAATACCAAAGAAAAGGCTCAACAGACGGAAAGACAGACAGAAAGACAGATAAGACAGCAGGCAGACAGATAGATGATATGGATAGAATCATAAGCAGAAAGCTAGACAGGAAGACTGATAAATGGATGAAGAGAAATAAAGAGATAGACTTATAGAACAAAAGACAGATAGATAAAAAGGATGGAATAGTAGATAATTAAGCATGCAGACTAACTGTCAGCAGAACAATGCCTCAATCATGTAGGCATATAAAGATATAAAAAAAAAATTCAAAATACTTAGGGCAGTGAAAAGTAAAATTTCTGATTAAAAATCTTGCTAAAGTCACTCTTCTAAAACCATTCCAGTTTACAGAAAACATACATTGCTCCTAGTTTCTGAGTTATAGAGATATAAATATTGTTTATATATTTTCAATATGGCCGTTCTATTAACTGGTTGCCATGGCAACATGTCCTTTGTTTTATAGTATCTGAGTTTTGTACCCCACCAAGCTTGTTTTAAGTAAAAATTATTCACATATAAAGCTTTTTATGAAAGATCTCTCCCTAGTTCTGCACTTATCTTTGAAAGCATTTTGTTATCAAAAATTGTCTCAACCATTCAACAAGTTGAACAATATAATTGAAAAGAAAAAAGATGTATGAGCATGTCTCCACCCTTTCATATATTGTTAATCTTTTGACTCTTTGAAAGCTTTGTATGTGTGAAGTAAGAAAAAAAAAAATATTTATCTAATGAGCTTGTGGCAGAAATGTTGTGTCAAAATTTGTCTTGCAACCAGTTTCGACAAGAATCCAATGCTTCAAAGATTATTTGAAAATTGCTTATGGACTTATCTATTTCTAAAGGTTTCATATATGTTTATCAACCCATTGGGAATTAATTTAATCAAGATAAAGCTGGGAATGTACAAAGTTTACAGATATCCTTTTTCAAAAGAAGTCTATATCCTTTATTTATCACCATGTCTTTGAGTGCTGCAATTTCTTTTTAATCTGAATCTTTTTGCATTTTAATTCACAAAATTCTCAGCCGTTCTTCTCCCTTCTTCTGACTTGCTCATAAAGTTACCTCACTGTAAAGTAAATCTTTATTCTTCTTGCGCCTTGCAGCCATTTGACTGGGCTGAAAATTTCTTTTTGGACCCTCTTCTAATGTCTTGATACACCCAGGCTGCAAAACAAAAAGAAATTGAATTGTTCTTTCCAATTTTTATTTGGAAAATTAACATAAATTTTTTAATTTTAAAAGATTTTGGCTTGTATTATATTATTAGAGTAGGACAAAGCATAACTGACACCTTTAAGAACTAAATACAGGCTTTAAGAATTATATGCAAATGAAAAAAGGAGACAAAAAGGACCTGTCTTTACTAAAACCTCCCTCACTCCCATTTTTCACCAACAGGAAAAAGCAAAATTACTAAGAATAGTCTTTTTTAAGCCGTTCATAATTATCTGTAAAGCTTATAGAAAAATATATCTGTTCAATAAATGACTGATTGCAATGTCTAATTTATGAGTACACTCTCCTTAAATCAGCAAAGGCCCCAAAATAATTACTTATGTGAATTACTTATTCCCATTACAATGTATCTATATTTTTCAATAAAATCATTGTAAAAATTGGCACTTACTGGGGGGCGATGTACTCTCCAGAAAGCCCTTTCTTGAGCATCATTTAAAGCTTTGTCGGCTCTCTTTTTCTCTTTTGCAATTCTGAAAAAAAGCCATAGTTTTGTTTAGATCCAGTTTAAAATTCTACAGGTAGAATCCTATTATCCAAAACCATACCAAAATAAACAGAATTACAGTTTTAAAATATATATATATATATATATATATATACACATATGTATAGTGCCTAGATTCTGAATGGATCTTTGATTATGTACAAGATTATGGACCTAAATTGTTGCCAAAATAATACGTTTTTGTTCTTAAGGTCATGATGTCATGTATAGCAAATTTTAATAACAAACTGCATGCACATTCACAAACACACACTCATACCACCACTACCCCCTACCCCACGATTTGGAATATTGGCAAAATTCCTGATGCCCATGCTCCGACATCAGGTTTATTTACTTTTCTTTTTCATGAGAACTTAATTTCATATTTTGTTTCCTGAACATTACATTTTGCTTGAGACATTTTTTTTTAATTCATTGTTTTCTTTCAAACTGAAAATCCATTTCATTT
>BLXT01000975.1:1056073-1067493 GCA_019648995.1 Plakobranchus ocellatus
CGCAGGCTTTTAGGCCAGTGGCGGGGCTTGAAAACGATAGGGAAAAATACAGGGATGGTTCGCTATCCAGTGTGCTATCAACGCCAGAGGAGGAGAAGGATGAAAGGAGCAGGAGGAGGGGGAATGAGGGAGCGGAAGAAGAAGAAGCATCAGTAGTAAGCTGAAGGTCGGCTAAATGTTAATACGTGATGTTGGCCTTAACTTTTCTATTTTTAGCCTACACATTTCATACATATGAAACAGACACACACACCAAAAAAAGCTTATAACTTCGACTGCTTGAGGGTTACTGTGTATTCAACACCACAAAACAATAAGCATGATGCGATTCACACAAAGCTGCCAGAAAAATTTAACTTATTATTGAAGACTGGATTATGATTATGTGAGTGCAGTCGAAAAGTCCTGTTGGATTGCACTAAGTTTTGCGCAAAGATTTTTAAATCTTGAATGATCATAAATTCATATATTTGCTGTTTCTTCAAAAAATTAACTTTTCTTCGATTTCTGCAAGATCTTGATATATTCAAGTCCCCCTTTGACAAGAACTAAACTATCATCTATTTTTAAATGTAGATCTAAAGTAGCAAGGCCGCTCATGTGTGAGACTTATAGCCAAGAATATTCATTTTGCAGTGTGGACTCACTTATTCTAAAGATATTCTGATTTCACTAGCAATGTCGAATAGCCTCAAAAAGCTCTCTGCCTTTATCTTTTATCTTAATTGATTGCATTCGATGCGTTTTGCGGCGTAACACAACGAAAGTGTATTTGATCACGCAATCTATCTCAGTAGGATCTTCTCCCCTCAAAGTTCTCGACCAATCCCTTGAATAGTGTTGATATCAACACAAGCCTCGATATAAACACATCTAACTCTTTCATTATGCTTTCTGCTAAATAGGCTTCAGCTGTAAGAAATGTAAAAAACAGCACGTTTGCTTGAAATGAAGTTCGTTGGAGGACGTTGATGGCAGCAGCAAAAGCAGTAGTAGCACTAGTATTCACAGCTGCAGATATAGGCTTAGTAATTCTCGACTATTGATATTATATGTGATTTTTACCACTGATTTTTTTTCTTTTCTTTTTTTTTTTTTTTTTTTAGTTCTCATCTGCAGCAGCAACAGCTTTATTACTATCAATATTAAAAAATACGTGTACCAGGCTCAGTTTTATATCAGAAAATGAATAAACCAAAACCGTTCATAAAGCTGAACAAAATATGTCAGCATTAAAAGTTAGTCAATCTCACACCATCAAACCTATTTTAAGATTGGTGCATGTCAAAACTATACGATATGCCGAGCCTTGCTGCATTGGATCGTCTCTATAAGAAATAGCCATCACCCTGTTTCCGGTCACTGAACCTTGAAGACGTTGTTTTCCCGCTAATACGCTTGCTGACCAGTAAGCTCTTGTTTCCGAAAACAGCATTGTAAAAAATCCGAATTTATTGTGAACCGTCCTTCGATACCCAGGTAATGCCTACATTTGTAAAGCGTCACTATGCGGAATTATTATTATTATTATTATTATTATTATTATTATTATTATTATTATTATTATTATTATTATTATTATTATATACGATGCAATAAGGCAACTCCGTGCATTCAACTTGCTCACCACGCTTAAAAAATAATAAATATTCATTGTCTGTTCTTGTCTCTGCAAGTTTATCTTTGCAATGCGTTTTCTATAGATATCGTAATAATAATACTCTTTTATTATTGTTAAATGATATATCAGATTTGACAGTGAAAGCATTTATAGACAATAGCCTTCACTGGAGACATGGTCAGAAAAATGACCACTGGTTGGTTTACAGGTACATGCATCGTTCTAGAAACTGCGATCACCTCTTACGACTACCACCTGACAATGGTAAGTTTTTCGTCATATAAAACAAGGAAGAGATCTTCATTATACTTGAGTGACGATTGCAATTAAGTAAAAGTGGATGGCGTCGACAAATGATCCCCATTGGAAATGTATTTTATGAAATGGCGCTACATGAATGCTCAAGAATATCAAATGCTTCGACATTTCCACATAACCTAATTTTTTTTGTTTATTCAACATTCAAAATATTAATATCATTGCATTCAATTAATAAATACACTAGATTTGCGCGTGCTTACATATATCAAACTTTCCCCTGATTGTTAGGTCTACATATTATCATCTAACCAAATGCGAAATGCCTTAAAGCCTGTAAAGCGTCATTTTCTATTTTTAATTTTTTAAAAAAAGGACGCTTTTACAAAATTTTTAATTAAAATTTGGAGATTAACTGAAATGCCAATTACTATGGCAGCATAATTAATGACTTAATCACAGTCAGTTTCATAAATATCATAAGCAGTGGCAGGAGGTGATTTTTTACTCGAGAATAACTGAAGGATGTTTGTTTATATTTATCAACATTTAGATCATTTCTGTAGTTAATCACTATTGCTGATTGCTTTGGCCTGAGTCCAAAGCAGACATAAGTTTATGGCTATCATAATTTGCACTTTTCTTTGCCTCGGATGCCATCAAGAAATGGATAGTTCCAAGTGTTTTTTTGTTTTGTTTTTTTTTTGTACTGACTGCCCACGTATTCGAATTTTCAAGATAGTTTGTTGTTTGCCTTGTGTTTAGCATAAAGACGGGTGAGTTTAACTGCAATAGAAATTGCGTTTGAACTATTCTAATAGTCATTTCAACATTGGCCTTGCCGGCCATATCTCAGTAAGTAATTTTCTTTCCTAAAAGGCTCATCTCTCTATATTAGTTTATTTACAAACCATACCTCATCATTCTTCATTATTTGGTTTTCTTATCTTTATGATTGTCCAACATTCAAACCGATTTTTAAAATGTTGATTATAAGCATTTCCTACAATTCTGATACGAATCTTAATAAATCTAGCTTTAGGTCTTTCTCAATTTTCTAATTTTAAAAAAGTGCCTTGAGTGATTGAAAAAAAATAGAACTGATATTCTTTGTTGTTGCTACTTTAATTAGAAGGACTAGAAAAATCAAACAAGGGCAGTTCTCCAGATTCAGAACGTTCTTTGTTATAACGTGGGCGTGGTTAATATCAACTATGAATATTTATAAATTATACTGAAGCCATACTGTGGTAATATGGATGTGTAAATAATAGAATTGTTGAAAAGGTCATCAGTTCACCTCCTCACTAATATAATAATTTGTTGTTGTTGATCCATGGCCATAACTTGCAATTGTTAGTTGTCAGTGACTCTTAGCTGAATATGGACTTGTTTCCTCCAAGACATATCATAGAACGAGACATGCTATTCCCTTGCATATGAGATGAAATCTCAGATTGCCGCCAACGTAACTAATATTGATTATCCTCACTCCGTGTCTGTCTGCATTTCCCAAAAAGCAATACAGTAATAAGAGAAGGAATCAGGCGTGATTCAAGAATTGAAACACAGCTCTCAGGATTAACAGTCTCCTTTTTATCGTCGAGTGAGTACCACTGTACAGAACCATCTAAAACTAAGGCTAAACTACGCAAGTGATCATTTCTTCAAACTTTCTGCAAATGTTTTAAAAGATATAAAAGAAATTCAAAATTGAATAATACATAGCATAATTACTCACAAAAAAGTTAATTTCGATTTCGCAATCGTAAAATATCAATCAAAATACTGCGTTTAAGCATTGAATTGAGCCAATAGCATTCATGAAGTAGATGCAATTATATTCTTCACAGACAAAACGTTACATTTCGGGAGAGGCAATCCAAATGCCGCATGACGCGTTTGGCGCAGACTTTTATTGACAATTTAGTTTATTTTGGGTGCAAGGGTAAAAGCAATGTTATTCTCGACATTATGTGACATTTAAAGCCTATATGCAACTACAGACAATTTTCTTGGAGTCGTTTTAACCCATCGACATTTATTGGCGATTTATTACCTTAGTTTATGCGTCGAATTTTTTTTTCTGAATTCCACTAGCTATTTAGCCAGATGTTAAATCCTAAAGCGTGATTTGCACTGAACACTGCCCTCGCATATTTGGCCCTTTCTTCTTGAAATTTCATTAAAATCGTGATATGTACATTGAGATTTTAAATATTTTAAAGATTTATTGTGCAAACTTCAGAAACAATGTGTAAATTTTTATTCGAAATTCAGTACCCGTAGAGGATATTTTCCTTCGGCTGACCTTAATTTTATGACAAACGCCTGACATGCTCTATCAACATTACAGTAAAAGTCGTTTTGGGCGAGGCGTAAATATAATAGCAAGAAACCCACTTTCTTTTATTAAAAAAAAAAAAAAAAAAATTTAAAAAAACCTTTTCAAACATCATATAAAGATTTATACTATTACATGCTCTGGACTTTCATGACAAAAGAAAAGGTCCTTAAAGTGATCAATAGAAAAAAATGGTTTTTTTTTTAAGGATTCATTATCGACACCAAAATTATATCAATGAATGTAGCACAAAGTACATAATTTTAATCCATAATCAAATCATCAAGATGAGACTCGAACCCAAGAAGAGAGATGCGTATTTCGTGTATTGGTGTCTGAGCCTCTGGATCTATGCACCATTATACTGTAACTATTATCTAGTAATCTAGATCTAGATGTATACTTGTGGAACGTGTATTAATCTTGAATCTGAAAAAATCATCCTTCTACTTCCACTATGACCACTCTTTTCGATCATGTTCATTCGCAACTCTTTGGCCCCTGAATTTCTCTAGAACTGAAATAATCGAACACACTTTTACATCTGATCGATCATTTCAAGACTTCAACAAGTATAGTGCAAATCTACTTTTGTAAAATCATTTTTAGATCTAGCTTTAATAAAATTTTGACCTAGATTCTAAGCATGACAGGCTCAAGTTATCTAAATTATGCAAATTCATGTTTTTCATAGTGACTATCTAAATAAAGATGTATGTCTGTCACATGTTGATACAGGTGTTACAATTTACGCGAAAATCGGGAAAGACCATAATAATAAGGCCTGGGTGTTTATATCTTTTTTACTTGAATAAAAAGGCTGACATGAAAAATGAATAAAAGTCCACACGCGTGGTCGAGACCTTTTCTTTTCTTTAATGTATAGGTTCAAAATATTTAACTTAATGATACCTATTACCGATTCATGAATCCTATGGGTAACTTGGAGACCGATAAAAAAAAATTAACGTTTTTATATGATATTACCAATAAGAAATCAAATTCACGATCGGCAATCCAGGTTTTTAAAATGGAATTTTTATGTGTCTGTTTTTAGGGTGAGACGAGTTAGAAGCAAGATTCAGAAATATTCTCTATTTTAAATAACTGCCACAAACCATTTGGGTTAACAATGTTTGCAGCAGCAGTAGCAACGATATCGAATAAATTTAAAAAGAACTGGAAAAAAATATTGACTGCTCAAAATTAAACATGGTAATATTCTTTTTACAAGCAACTGGGCAGGAAAATGAAAATAATAAAATTTAATCAATTGAAGCTGGTCCTCCAAATAAAATGATTTTCAAGTTCAACGTTTTCAACATTTGAAAATACAGCAGCACTACAACTATACTCTATGAGCTATATGTTCGGTTGCTTATATCCCGTGCAGGTAAAATACATATTCAGCCCCCTTATTTTATTTAAAATTATAAAATATATATTACACAAAGTACAATATCTAAAACGGCAGGTAAACTGCAAAAAAACCTACATTAATCATGTTCCCTATTTTAAGTTTTAAGTACAAAAAAAAAGGAAAAGAAAAATGTTGTGAAAGGCCTCTAGATCTGCAGGCTGGTTTTGTGCATGTGAAGCATTGCAGAATAGGACAAGAGTGCCACGTCCAATTAAAAATAAAATATCAACCATTAAATAAAGGCAATAAGAATACATTATGAACTTAATTAGTGAGAACAAGATAGCTAATAATCATGCAAACTTTTGATATGAAGAATAATTTAGTTGCTAAGATATTGCAATTCCTCAAAAAAAAAAAACGAAGTGAAAATGAGCACTTACACCTATCAAACTAGGCCTGATTACGATCCTGAATTTAAGTCCACAAATGAAAGTTATCACTAGAGTGTAATGATGAATGGCAAACGAGTCAGGATACAACTGCATTTTTTTTAAACTTTGTCTTGGAATTTTTTCTTAAGCCTGTCAATTTTGCTGTCCAATATTATTTAAAATTTATTTAAATCCTTTTTCACGACTGCTTGACTTCAGTGGATGCCAAGTTGCCAGGCAAATGTGTGATGATTTTAAGTATGAAGTAAAGTTGTGAAAGTCTTGTTGAGGTCAGCTAGGTTGCAACCACATATATAGGATATATATATCAGAATACTGAAAACCTTGTCCAATTTTTGAGAATAAGTCAAATGAGATCGATGTAATGATAATTAAAAAATATCATTAATATAGTTTCATTATAAATACAAATTAAGTTTTTATGATGTATTTGAATTTTAATATAAAACTGTAACTTTTTGCACAGCAGATAGTAAAAGCTCATTGTACTCACAACTGCCAAGATCAAGGGACAAAGGCTTTTTTTTTTAATTTCCCTTTCTTGCTGAGTTTTTACAAAGAACAAAGTTAAATGTTCATTCAAGCATGAAATAAAATATAAAATCTTCTAACTTGCTAAACAGCATTATCCTACCTATCATTTGATCAGCAATGGAATGTATTCTGGCTTTTTAAAACCCACTTTTTTAAATTGACTTGTTGTTGGACAGAAACGCTTAGTTGCTTGATGTTACAATATTTTCTTACCTTTAATCCTTTAATAAAATAATCTATCACAATATAATGAATTCTCTGTGGTTTCTTTTTTTTGGGGTCAAAGAGACAACCGTTGGAATGAAATAGTAAAGTTGGTGGGTAAAGTTTCTAAATAGTAAGCAAACAGTGCTTTTTTTGTTTGTTTTGTCCATTAATAAGGGTCTAGCAATGGCTTTTATATAAAAAAAAAAAAAAACCCACATTATGAAAAAAGCCTTAACTCTTTTTGACAAAAGCTTTTTTTCCTTCTATTTAGTTCAATGTGTCAATCTTGGTCTAGTCTAGGAACCCAAAGCATAAATTTAGACAGAGGTCTTTCCATCAAAAAGTCAGCTTTCTAGGGAAATCTTAATATTGGCTTTCAAATGTCCAGTTCCATACCTGAGGCTGGGAGGGAGTAAGTGCAGAAAGAACATTAAGAAGATAATCAGACACCCATTTGATTCATGCCTATAAATCATTGTTTAAAAACATTCAAATTCCAAGGATCATAAATTTTTTGTACACATCAATTGCACTCTGCTTTATAACAACTATGCGGGTCACAAAATAATAATTCTTTCTGGCTTCTTATCACCAAGTGACACAATGGTTCAATTAACACTGTTGTTTGATACTTATGAATGTGCCAGATCAAGGGTTCAATTACTGCTTTGTGCATGTTCTTCAATATTTATTTCATCTTGTTTTATTTCCACGCATTCTCCTCCTTGCACAAAGTTGAAATACAAATGGGTGTAAACAAGTAGAAAAGGTAAGAATAGAGAACCATACTACTTATTTTAAAAAAATATTTTTTTCAATAAAGAGGTTCTCCTATGCAAAATCCTTCCCATTCTCCTTCCAACACAGAATATACTCTTCTCTTTTTTATGGAAATACACTGAATCAGTAGCATTGCTTTGTAAATCATTTGCTATGAGAGTCTTTGAGATGGAGTGAAGTATTTCTAATTCGTCCAATTTTGTAAGTTTTAAAATCTTGTTTTTGCAAAATAAGAACAGCGAAAAAGAAAGTTTGAGAGTTTACCTGCAAAATCAATTATATTTGAATGACAATAGTCAAAAAGGTACCATTCATAAATAAATGCAAAGCAGAAAAAGAAATAGGAGTGATATAGACATGACTTTTGGACTTCTGATCCACAGAGAAATATGTAAAGCAAATCAAATGATTGAATTCGTAAAGAAAGCTTTTACTTATTTCTACCCTTCAAGTAGGTCTCAAGTTATAAAAGCTTATTAGACCTCATTTGAAATATTGTTGGTAATGTATGATACCATGGAAATATCAATCAGTAGCAATTGAAAATGTTCAAAGGAGAGCCATTTGATTTAGTTGTTAAAGAAATAAAAGGCTAAAGTACCTAAATCTGTACCTTCTGAAGAAAATGTGGATTAGAGGGGCGACACCCTGTCAGGCAAATTTTTCCTGTGACAATGCTGTTTATTTTTTGCCAGAACTTACATTTGGGGGCTTTTTTTTTTCAGATTTTTTGTGAAATAAAACTATGACATGTGCAGTAAAAAAAGAGTGTTTTAAATACAAAGATTTTCAAACACAACATGTTAAATGAATTTTCTTTAAAAATTGGGTTTCTAACAATTTTCTCAACATTTAATTTTTTTTTTTTTTTTACTTTTTTTGCTACAACTTTGCGGGTGCATTACGAAAAAACTTGGTGTAATTGAACAGAAACACATACCAAACAAAAACATACGATCAGTGTGGGTTTTTTTTTCAATACAGTGTAAATATTTTTATTTTTGAAAAAAAGTTGGGAAAGGTGTCAAAATTAGAAAATTCAAACAGCAATATTTGAAAGATTTTTGTCTCAACTCATATGCCCACAATCAAAAAAAAAGCTCTATGCTAGTTTATAAAAGGAGCATCTCAAGATTATATAAACCAAATTTGAAGTTAATCTACCGGCAACTTTGTGAGTTTTAGTCATTCCAAAAATAATCCAAAATTCAAGATGGCCACAATTGCCATAGCAACCTCGTTCATTTAATTGGATGGCAGATTTCGCATATATATGCATTACATAAGGATCGTTCGAATAAAGTTTCATTCCTCTACTACTGTGGCTTTAGAAATTTGGTCTGAGATGTAACTTCCCCTCTAAAAAGGAAATTTAGATGAAAAAGTATTTGTTCAGAAGTTCTCTACAAGCAATTAATATAATTTCTCCACTTGTGTTCTTGATCTATGAAAACACTCCCATCTGATGCAAAATTTGCAAAAATCACTAACAAGTTTAAGAACTTTCTGGACTGTGATCTAAATCTCAGGCACATGCTTTGTAAATTTGATGAATAATTGTCATGATACCATTAATGAGGCATTTAAAATGAAGAAAGGAAAATTGTAGGCCAAGAGCCTTTGGGCAAAAATAGCAAGCCCCTATACTATTAGTACTATTACTACTATAAAATGTAAATAGACATTCAAAATAAAGTGGAAAAAAACTCGTAAATTAATAACCCCCTGGCAAAACACATAGAAAGGGTGAACAAGCTAGAGATCCAGGGTTATACAAATGGTTCTAGGCAGCATAATGTGCTCATCGTCAGAAATTAGATTTAAAAAACATTTCAGACCTTTGAAAGCATTTAAAATTTCCTTGTAGGCTTTAAGTGGATTGATTCTTTTGTATTGAAAATCGGCGGAAACTGGCAGAAATTGGATCAAGATATGATTTACTAAACATGTATTTGTCTGTCCTTGTAAAAATTGAGCTTTTTCAAGCTAGATGGTTAAAGCTACTATTACTATTTACAGGGTGAGGTGAAGAAAAAATTGTGAAAAAGAAAAAGATTTATTAATTTAAAGAAGAGTAGTCCTATCAAAATAATTTTCAAGCTTTAAATTCTGTGAGGTGCTTTGTACTCTCCTTTTTCCTTTTGCTGTTATTTGAATGCACTCTTATCTCAATATTGATGGATCTATATAAAAGTATATTCTGATCTGCTGGATGGTTCTATTAAAAATATGAATAAATTTATAATAAGATAGCCTAGAAGTAGAACTGAAGGTGTTCTGGTACTTCAAACATATTAAAAGACGACGTACTACAATGAGATAATTGAAGCCTGAGGGCTAATCTAGGCTTTAAATAACTAGATCTACCTTTCTAAATTCACTGCATATAAAACTAAATGCACATATTGACACTAAGATCGAGATCGAGTGGTAGAACTGTATGTAATCTAGATCTAGATCTAGATCTAGATCTAAATTAGATCGAATTTATTTAAATTTAGATCTTGGCCAGGCCCTGACATTGGTGTGATATAAGCAACTCTTTACTTAAAGACCACTTACCTTTTCGTAAACAGCATGGCGAGGTTTGTTGTCGCGACAAGTATCCATTTCGTCCGGGGATTCTGATACCATACTTCACTGAAACTGAAGTTAGGAAATTGGCTTTACTGTGCGCCCAAACATCCTTCCATTGAACATTGGCTTCAGCGAAGATTAGATCTAGATATATTTAAAATATAAACTCTAGATTATAATGATATATCCTCACTCCTAAAATCAAAAGACTTGTGACAAAACTTAGGTAACGACGTGCTTCACTATTTTCTTATAATCATCTTATCTAGATCTAGATCCAGATTTAGATCTATAGTTTAAATCCCTTTAGTTCTCGCGACCGACCATCCTTGATTCGTTGTGGACAGGCGGAAGCGATTGTCTGCAAGGAAGTTGACCTTGAGGTCAATCAAATTACGTCACACTTTTGCGAGAATTCGTTGTCTCGCTGAAGTAAATAAAAAAAAAAAGAGGATAGCTTTATGAAGTAAATATATGTTGTTTTGCTGTGGAAAAAATCTTAAACTGTTTCAATTCTCGAATCTTAATGCAGATGTAGTTAAACTGCATTAGAGGAATCATATCCCAAAACTGGTGCCAATTTGTAAAATTGTTTTGTATTCAGTGCTCACAATGTTTTCAATCCAAGTTTTCGCAAAGTCAAGGTGAATGATTTGGGTGAGTACATCTTTCAAGGGAAGTAATCTTTTGTATTGTCACATGAAGTATAGGCGTAAAATTCTACCATTGTACTTTCACAAACAAGCTGTAAAGACTAATATTCCAGTTTGGTAATATTATATAATTATACATCTTCTCTCTCCCCTACATATGTACAGAGAGACAGACGGAGTGATGGAGAGAGAGAGAGAAATGTGCAGGTACAGAGAGCCAGACATTGAGAGAGAAAACGTATGAGGGCAAAGGGCCAAACATGCAAAGAGAGAGGGGGGAGGGAGAGAGAGAGAAAAGGAAAGGGTGTGGGAGAATGGTTTGGTTCGGTTCTTATATAAGGCCAGTCCTCAACAATCTCAGAATTTCAAGCCGTATGTGAGGCCAGGTATTGCTGCCAGATCAGGAGATCCAACGTTACATAAAAGGCCTGGGTCCAGCTGCCTTGAAGGCCTCACAATTTATACCAAAGTTATTTCCGCCGATGCTAAGAGGAGCTTGTTGCTATGCAACATTGTGTTGTCTGAGAGGCGACGGACTCTGTTAAAGAGCTGATTCAAACAGCTTGCTTTTCTTTATTACAACAACTTTGTTGGAAAGGGTTTTTTTTAAATAAAACTTTTTTTTATTGGG
>BLXT01000975.1:1084055-1098036 GCA_019648995.1 Plakobranchus ocellatus
TATTATTATTATTATTATTATTATTATTATTATTATTATTATTATTATTATTATTATTATTATTATCATTATTATTATTTTTTGCTTGGTTGAAACTTTCTCACATGTTGCTAATATTGCTTTTCTTGCTCAAGCAATGTTCCCCTCTGGGACTTCTCAGTAGAGTTGCAAATTTATTAGCTGCCCATGCGCATAGGAGTTAAGAAAGATAAAAACATAGGCTTACATCTAATTAGGGTTTTTATAAAAAAAACAATACAATTTTTTTAAAACTCTATATTGAGTTTTCCACCTTGTCATTCAACACGAAGGGCAAAGGTATATGAGATAAACTTAACATAACGTAATTTTGGTGGGGTTTTTTTTGTTTCTTTTTTTTTATTAGATACCAGGGCTTCTAATACAAAAAAAAGGGCTTCATCTGTAGACACGTACATATGAGGCTAATCTTGAGCAATCACTAAATCAAACCATAAGACAGGGGCAGCTACAGTTTTTTGGACAATTTTGCCGACATGAGGGTTTAGAATTAGCAACCACTGGAAAAATTGTAGGTAAACGCAGTGGTGGTAAACATCAGAATAACTTTTATTGAAGGTGATAAGTCAATAGTTAAGGGTAGCAGCAACAACTTTGTGAGGTTAGCTCAGGATAGGTTTTCGCGGAGGAACATGATCGTCAATGTATGCTCCAGACAAGGTATCTGAAGAAGAGGTTGGTTTCTGTTTATATAACCAGTCCACAGCAAGGCGATCTCAGGGTTTCAGGCCCTCCCTCAGGCCAGTGGCTGACTCGTTGGCCACTGTGCCACTGTCGCCGCCCCCCTCTTCACCCCCCCACGCCCATTCTCCACCACCGGTACCTAAAGAAGAAGAAGATTAGGAGCAATTCTACTCTCCTAGTTTTCTACTTTAAATTAGGCCATACACCGTGCACTTTCTAAGCGCTAGCCATAAAGGGCAAGAGTCTGTGAAGAAAAGCCTGGGAAAAATATTCTCAATACTAACCCATTTAGAAATCACAGATTGCTGAGAAAAAAAGACGGGATTTAATCTTTTTGAAATAATTTTTTAAAATGTCTAGATTATGCCCTATTTAAATATAAAAATAACGAAAGAAAAGAAAAGAAAAAGTTCGCATGCGATTGTTTGATTTCTTTGCCAAGATCTGCAGAAGAAAATAAATTATCTGTTTTCAACTATATATAATTATGTATAGTGGTGCAACAGATTTTTTTCACTAGCGAAAGCGCTTTGAGATTCACACTTTGTGAAATTATCAAAATCGCAGCGGCAATAATCACGATAGAAAAAAAAGGGCTTCATCTGCAGACGTGGATATAAAATTCATGTGTAATAATCTATAGTCCTTATGGTGGATAGACATCAATAGCTATCTCCATGGAAATGTTCGTGCAGATAATGCCAACCAAAAATTGTGATGGGTCTGGTAGGTTTGTCGTTGTGCGTTTTGGCCATTGGCTTCGGCTTAGCCTTTCATTACTTCCCTTTATACCGGAAGTCCTAAACGCCATATTTGTGTGGATAGCCTATTAATTCCCCACGCTAAAGAACAGCCGCCTATCTTAATTTTTGTCTTGCCTTGACACTTAGATCTAGATCTAGTAGCAGCAAAAAGGATAGAATCAAGATCTATAGATTTTTTTTCTTTCACCTTATTCAGATAGATCTAGGCACACACCATGACTGACAAACTAGATATGAGTTTAGATGATATAATCAAGCAGAACAGAACACAAAGAGGCAGAGGCCGTGGTGGTCGAGGAAGTAACAGAGGACGCAGTCAACAACAACGACGAGGCGGTGGATCAGCCGGTGTTTATCGAGGCGGTATTAACAGAAGACGCGGCGGTGGTTCATATAATCAGCAAAGGGTGAGGATTCATTTTTTAACAATATTCGAACATGATCACTAGATCTATGTAATAAATGGGAGAGTATAATTGCAGTATAGCCTGGCCTAAATTATAGCTAGATGGGCCATTCCATGAAATGTCAACCAGTAGGTGAAAAATTAAAATTGATCACAGAGACTGAAAACTTGTTTTTTTCATATGACCAAATATCTATTAACACACTGGTACCAAAAGAAAATGAAAGAAAGCTGCACAAAATATTTGATTGGCTTTCTTTTGCAAGGGTTGATTTTTTAAAAAACAGACATGTATTTTTTATGCAACTTTCAGGATACTGAATGCACATTATGAGACAAGAAAACATTTAAACCATGTTACTTTCCTTATTTAATAACAGCTAAATCTTTATTTTCCAAAGTCTGACATTTTCTACAAATGCCTATAGGGCCTACACTATTCATTAAAATCAAGAAAATGGCTTGAACTTCACACATTTGTCATTTTTGGGGGGGTTGAAATTTGTAACACACGCAAAACAACACTTACAACTAACTGATGATCAAAAATAAAGTGACTTTGAGAGTCTACAAAAGCTGGCCAGACTAATTTTCTTAAGATTTTTTTTGCTTACAAAAAATTTGATCGTTTTGTATGTCCGTTTCCTGAAAACCTTTCTCATGACAGTCTTGTACACTTCCAAACACTCCAAAACTTCTCATTTTCTCAGCATTAACTTCTTTAAAGTGTTTTTCAAGGGGAGGTGAGTAGGCTGCCGATAATAGCTTTGAAATAGGATTGACTTGACCTAATCCCCTTTTTGTTGATGGTGGTAGTGCCAAGCTCTGCACATCACTCTGCAATTTCTTGTCTTCTGTTGTTCCTTTTTCTTAACTTGTCATGTGACAACATGCTCTATTGTCTTCTTTCTGTATTCTTGAAGCTCACTAGGTGATATTGTAACTCTGACCTTCTTCATAGTAGCCTCCACCCTGTGTTTACTCTCTTAGGTTTTGTAAATATAAAGCGAACAGAAAAAGGCAAGCTCAAGCAAGACTGGAATTTTGATAAGAGAGCAAATGCCATATTTACTAATACAATGAGACCAGACCTCAAAGGCATGAATAGAATAGAACAATATGCTCTGTGTTGTAAATTTGGGAAAGACAAAAAATAATTTTGAAAAATGATAATGCCTTTGTCACTTAATATAAAAAGAGGAAGTCTAAATCTATAGATAATCAATACAGGTTTTGGATCATGAATTATGAAATATTGAATAAAATAAAATCTAACTTTTTTTTATCGCAGTGGCTATTGTTACGGTCCTGTAAAGACGATTCTCAATGCTATTTTAACGGGTCTGAAAAGACGATTTTCAAAGCTATTTTTACGTTCCTATCTATGTGGTCAAAAAAAAAATAAAAAGAGGGATAAACAAGGTTTTAATTTTCAGAGATGCCAATTCCAAGTATGGTAGATTTCTTTTTTTCATTCTTAATTTTACACATACAACAAGTCAGTCACAAAGGGGCACTTGACACAACATACATGGGTAATATATATATACAATGCAACATGTATTTCAACACCATAATCAGTATAACTATTGATGCCAACAGGTACCATTACGACACTGAAAATAACCAACTCAGCAAATAAATTTAGATTTTGAACTTAATAAAATTATATTCAAGACACATAGATCCACAATACAACTGACAAATACTGGACTTTTTGTAAGCCTTAAATATGAGCGGCAAAAACATTTTCCTTTAGGCACAGAAGCCTTTGCAGTGGCATACTTGATGTGATGCCAGCTGAGGCATCTATCGCAACTTATTGCCTATGTTTGAAGACTTAAACTTTAAACTTTCTCTTCACACACTGCACACCCATTCATGAGATTTCTTTTCTCTCAACCAAATCAAGTACCTTGGCCCAGGCCACTGAAGTGCTGCCTTCCCTCAGTAATGTCAATATGCTGATCTAAGATCTGCATTGATAGGTCACTTTCTGAGGAGGGAATTTTGGAGAGGTCTTAGAGTTCACTTGGATCAGCATCGGTCACAATCCAGTGCAAAATCATACGCTCTCTTTCTACTGCAAAATAAAAATCTTTAAATAACTTTAAAGATCCGTTTCCTTTTTTTCTTTTAGGTAAGCCTATGACGGTCACCTCTGCTCTCTTTGGCCTACCCCGTTTTGGAGATCTTTTAAGGAGTTTAATGTTATTTAGTTATATTTGAGACATCGTGGGAGTTTCAATGGCAGATGAATCAGGGATCCAAGGTGCTTCAATATCAGATGACTCAATGGCCTCAGGTGCTTCAATATCAGATAAATCAATGGCCTCAGGTGCTTTAATAACAGATGAATCAGAGGCCTCCAAGGCTATCTCAAAACGACCTCGCTTACTTTAAACACTTTTAAATCAAAGCATGGTGCCGAGAAACAAAGCGGCACATGTATGATAATACCCAAAATATATCAAATCTCAGACTTTTTAGGCTTATAAGACGTTGACGAAACTTGCAATAAGACGCTTATTAGACAATGCTTTTGGTGCAATGATTCCAACCAGAACCCTTGTATTTCCTTCAAACTCTGGTCTCTCAGTTTGCCCATTGTGATACTTGATATTTGATACTCTGTGTTTTTTGTTTCTCTTGCTCACTTTCGCTGATTTTTTTCCATAGCGATTTTATTACACTGTTTTCTTTGTGTCTCTATATTTCGTAGTGTTTTGTTCTTTGACTGTTGCATGGAACTGGTATCCTTTAGCAGTCATCATACCGTATCATAAGCTCTTTGCAATGAGTTCACATTTTTAAGAGTTTTTTTTTTTTTTTTTTTTTTTTGTAATTAGAATTATAATTGGTGCACATAACGAATCTATACTCTCATATTTTTAGCCCAGTGTAAATATTCTTTATAACCACTGAGTTTCATTTCAAAACTGGTAATTACATTTTTAAAAAATTTTTGCCATTTAATTGAATCTGCTTCTGGGCAGTCACGAAATAAACGACTAAAACTGCTACCTGTAGCGTTTGCGCAAGTATTTTTGTACGTATCCTCAATGATCGACGACAAATCTAAATCGGCATGTGATTATAAGCATTTATACATTACCGCCTTTGCGGTTTTTTGTTGGGATTTTTTTTTTTTTGTGGGGGGGGGGCATCTTTCAGAAGGACTCCTCTCTCTTTTTGACTTGACTTGTACACACTTCACTCTGCTTTCGCTTAGGACAAATCAAGCCATTTGATCTTCGACCTAGTGTTAAGCCATGCTACTCATCGTGACTTTTATTTCGGAGCATAGCCTATAATTACTTCTCAAATAGAAACGTTCTAACATATTTTAATTTGAAACACAAAAAAGACTCACTCATCATGCATCACACAGATTTTCAGCGAAAAAGATTACCAGGAAGCTATAGCAGCATGTAAAAATCCATGTCAAGCAATAGTTAACTGCAAAAATGTAAGTTAAACACAATGCACATTAATCAATAACAGAAACATCGCACAAGACAGTGTGGATCCTTCCCCGCTTTTTTTATTTGGATATCGGATGTAGGCCTACTTTAAGGCACACAGGGGATAACCCTTATAATATTATGCATAAACCGACTTATTATCCGGATATAATATTCGGATTTTGAAAAGTAGTTGCACCCATTTATCCGGATAATCGAAAACGATTCAGTGCTCGACAGTTTACATACCTCTGCGCATAAGTTTGAACAGTCTCTCAGACTTCAATGCGCCTACCGTACTCTAAGCCGTAAGAATAGCCCCAAGGACCGTCTTTACGGGACTGTAAAATTAAAAATAGCCACTGTGTTTTTTTATAGCCAGGTTTGGTGTTACAAGATTTGCAAGTTTAAATGTTTTGAAAAAAAATTTTTTTTTCACTGAATTATCTTTCTATGTGGGATTTGAACAATCATCCATGCTGGTAACACTGTCAGCATCTTACTTTTGTACAAGAAATGGACCCCCAAAAAAATCTGGACTGGAAACCTAAATAAACTATTTTGGATCAAGATATAACACACGTAACAAAAAAAATGTAACATACGTAACGCACGTTTTACTATTTTTTTTTCAAAACAGGATTTTTTTAACAATTAAATTTACTTTGTCCATACTGAGTGATCATTTATACAAGTTATAGAGAAAACTGGATATTGTTTGGCATCAAACTTTGAAGAAATTGATGAAAGAATGATTTAACTAGATTGCTTGATTTTCTTGGAGTAACACACGTAACGCATCTTTAGACCCATCCTCAGACACTTTGTTCATGCTAGCTTTAATACTAGAGGTTTAATTTATGTAGAGTAATCATTTTAGTACACAAATATGTATAAACTATATAGGAAACTCCTTACTTGATGTGTCAGTTACATTAAAAAGCTTTCAGAGTAGTCTTCAGGTGTAACACATGTAACATGGAATGGCCCAGATCTAGATCTAGATTCTAGAAGCATATATCACTTCAGAGATAAAGACTTCCTCTAATCAAAGCCTAAGGTCTAGTTTAATTTCTTTTTTGTTTTGGCCAAGGTTTATATGCTCACAAGAAAAGAAAATCAATGGATGTTAGATTGAGATGCTTTTCAACTTATCAGCACAGTATTTCTATTGACTGTCTTTATTCGTGATACTGATACGAGTCTGCATTTATAAACATCATCAAAAATTATTATAATTCGGACGGGGCTCCGGGTCCGCATAATCAAAAATGATTATTCAGATACAAGCCCACATTATATAAATCACATACATGACCAATTCAACAAGAAGTGGTGTGATCATGAAAAAAAACTTCAAGCAGCCTTAAAATAATTAGGGCCTATTCTGTTAATTTCATATGGTATTAAGATTAATGGACAAATTAGTGATGGCAATGCAGCACAAGCAGTGATTTTGTATGAATTTTTTATTTGATGTGATAAATAGTCGTTTGTTTGTCGCCGATGTTAGAAATTTGAACAGACAGCAGGTAGGCTACTCAGGGATGACCCCTGTAGACCTATACCCCCATCCTGCTCAAAGATTTTTTTTTTTAATGGTGACCGTTTCAGATTAATTTAATATGAATAAAACACGCCGTGTCCAAATTTGGTGTTAATTGAATGTGTCATTATTGTGTTTTGGTTGTAAAATAGCACTCGCGCATTTGGGGGTGTCAGGCCAATGGACACATTACGGAAATCATGTTCTGGGGCCCTATTGCATGAATTGGTGTAAAATATTGAAGGTAGCGTTAATTGCTACAGAGTGACGATGTATCAATTAACGAGCTGTTAATTGCTACAGAGTGATGATTATCAATTAAGGGGCTATTAACTCCTGCAGAGTGACAGTGTATCAATTTAACAGGCCGTTGGCTGCTACAGAAAACAGAGTGATGAGCATGGCCATTGTTTTTTTATATGTTGCTCAAACGACTGTGTGACATTACACCCAACATATTTATTTTTTTCAAAGTATTCATTGATTCTAATTCCCCTTTGTTACCAGGCCTAGCCTAATTTAAGAAAATTTATGAATGCGATTTCTTATTCAAATGCAACTCCATAAAAGTAGGTTACTTTTTTCCATTCTTCTGGGTAGTCGTAGTGCTGTAAAGCGTTAGCGCCATTCACTGAGGGCCATTTTTTTTGTTTTAAAATCTTTGAGCTATGTAAAGGATCGTTTTGTTTTGCTTTAAATAAAACAGCTCTATAGATCTATTCTACCTTTTTTCATGACAGCAGAGCAGGATAATTGAAGAGTTCAATGGAAAAACAGGGATTCATATTTTCTTTTAGCTTAATGGGTGTTTGGTTCATATTGTATAGGCATTTTGCTATTTTAAGAGTGTTTGTGAAAAAAAACTGCATACATTTTCTCAGGGATGCCAGTTTTCCGATTTAAACAGGATTTCCGACTTTTTGCCTCAATTTTTATTGCTCAAAAATCAATTATACCTTACCTGCAGCTTTGAAAAAACTCTTAATTTCTATAAAAGTTTCCTGCTTTTTTTGTCCGAGGCCACTGGCATCCCTGTTTTCAAAATGAGCCTGTTTCTAAAGGTGTTCATTACACAAGGAGATTAGGTAAGATACCAAAGAATTTAATTTGCAATGAGATTTTCCCTGTTCCTTTTAATCATTCTACAAGGGTACTAATCAGGACTAAAGTTAAAGTTACATAAAACAGCATTGGGGTAACAGACTGAGACACCACAAAGCATTAAAACATACATAAAATGCCTTCAACTTTAAATTTTAATGCACAACTAAAACAAAAAAAGACATTGTAAGCTGACTTTTCAAAGTCATGTGCTGAATCATCAAAAGTTATGTTGATTACTTTTTTTGTTGTGTTTTAAGTTCGTATTTTTGTTAGTGTTAATGACAAATTTGGTACTAGTTTCAGCTTGAATTACAAAATATATCCATGCAAAGATGAAAGTGTCGATCATTATGCATGTACACTTTGTCAACAAATCTCTAGGATGATGGTGGCACAGTGGATAGCGAACCTGCCCTGACATCTGCAGAGACCCTTCTGTCGCAGACTCGAGCCCTGCCACTGGAACCCTGGCCTGACAGAGGGCCTCAAGGCCTAACTATGTACAAAAAACCAAACCAACAAAACTCAGTATTTGCCCCTTAACACACCACTAAACACTCCTCTTTCAGTTTTACAAATGTTGTGACATTCCTCACACAGTCATCGATCTCTCCTCCCTCACTAATGTTGCAACACTTGCTCACAAAATGTAACGTAGTAAGTATTAGGGGCTGTAACTTTGAACAGTAGTTGAGAGTGATTTTCTGTCTCGTTTTTTTCCGAAAGGCAACACAATTGTCCTCTTTATATTTCACAAACGCCTCGACAAATTCTGCATACGCCTGTACTGCTGTTGAAGAAAACCCTCAAATTTCTTTGCAGTGAAGAATGAGTGAATGTGACTTGACTAACCTCAGGCACCCTATTGTAGCGCCTGTTGCAGCGAACAAAGGAAATAGAAATGGAAATAGCTTAGTTAAAAAAAAAAACTAGGCTAGGTCTACTCACCAGTCATAAAAGTTATAAAAAATCTTCGTAAACCGAAAATATTCACTCTGTAGCAATTAATGCTACCAATATTGAAAGAGGACATCAAAACACATAATTTAAGACAAAGATTGTTCAAATCCATCCATAGAAAGGCCTGGAATAGGGTTTACAAGATTCACCGATAATGTCTGGCTTAGGATTTCTTACATAGGAGTGAACAGATTCAATCATTTTTTAATCAGGCGATGCTCAGGTATGCCTTATTAACATGTTCATCAACACCCATTCTTTTGATTTCTGACAAATTTTTTTCCTCGAATTAAAATATGAGCAAACCAGAAGCTGTCATGTTGCAAAAACATAGAAGATTTCTATCATCTGCGCTAGGCCCAGTTTGACCCCAAATCAGCGGCGAATGATGTGATTTTCTCCACACAAATAGAGATTAGCGATATTTCAGACCTATAAAGATGAAAAGTCACTTCAAATTACATTACATAAAAAATTTTATGTGAAATATGTTGAGTTAATTGGATCTGTGCAGAAGATCTAATTTAAATAAAAAGTGGAAAGCTCCGTAGTAGATCTAGGCCTTTGAAATGCTGTTGCATTAATCACCTGCTTGATCTAGATCTAGTACAAACAAGATTTAGATTGATTGAAAAGGTTGAGGATTGGTTTTTTTTGCCTATAAGTTGCCCAGTTCAATATAATAATTAGCTAATTTGCCATTTGAAAGAAAAAAGATAAAAATGTGTTTTAAAAAAAATTTAAGAAAAAGCTCCAAAGTTAAATTTGTGGCCAACATCATTACGAGTGCCTTACAAACAAAAACTAAGAAATAAATATCTGTACACTACACAGACATCAAACTTTTCAGACGGTTGAAATGTAATCTTCATTTTTTATACCATTAAAAATGTGTTATATGAATGATTTAAAATAGAAAAAAAAAATGAAAGAAAAATGCTTTAGAAAATTGCACATAGGTATTAATGTAAGTTAAATAAAGCTTATGTCCTGAAATATCATGAAAACCGCTTTGTTACCTCTAATTCTTTTAATGGATCTTCAGTACCGGTGAGAATCAGCAATCGTGTTGCATCTCATTAATGCAAAAGTCAATCAAATTTATTTATTTTTTTTTTTTATTTGCTAAGTTTCTTCCCATACTTATTGACTATCCCCACAGCTTATAACTTTAATGCCTAATCCTAACCCATTGTTTGAAAAAAAAAAACTGTCGGTCTGTCTGACTATCTTCTCTCTCTCTCTCTCTCTCTCTTGCTGTCTCCCTCTGTTGCTCTTTCTATGTGTGTCTCTCTCTGCTGCCCCCTGTCTCTCTGACTCCCTCTCGTTCTCTCTCTCTCCTCCCCTCTCTTGCTACCTCTGTAAGTGTGTCTCTATTGCTCCCTCTCTCTCCCTCTCTCTTCTCTTTCTAGGAAACATGAAGATGCACATCTATTTCTGTCAACTCAAATCATCAGTATTTGGTAATGATCTTAGATCAAACTTAGTGGACTTGGATCTAGACACATTGAGCATTGTACATACTGCATGATTTGTACTGTATATGAGCATTTTTAACACTCTTTGCTATGAGAAAAAAAAACATTTATAATACAGTAACATAATCTAATCAATAGAAAGTGCAAAAAGGGTAAACAACCCAAGCTGAAATACCAACATTATTTTTTAAATAGAGTATCCTTAATTTTTTTTTTTAATGATTTTTCCATTTTCTTGTTTTTAACTAGTGAATTTAGATTATGGTCTTGTAGATAGGTTATTGCTCTGCAAATAAAGTATGCTGTCAGTTTAGCCAGGGCCAGTCTTCATAGAATTGGTTACAAGCTACTTTAAGAACAATTTAATTATGCTGTAAATTATTTTCAAGTAGTAACAAACAACATTCATTTAAATTCAAGTGTTAGAAATAGCTTGTTGACTGATTATTTAAATGCAACTCCTGCAAAATATGGATTTCGCCGTAACTGGTTGTGGTATAAAGGAATATTGGACAAAACAAAAAATTTATATAACTGGTTTTGACCTTTACGAGGGTTATATTAGATGCTGACCTCTCCCGCCAAAGGCTGTGAATTACCTCAAGGTAGTCCAAATTCCCTGAATAGGCATATGGATTACTCTCAGGTACAATTTGGGGTTGGCAAGTCTGTATATATAAATATATATATATATATATATTTATAATTTTTTTTGTCTATGACCCCGACTTTTTTTTCCTTTGATAAGACTTGGGCCTATTGATGAGATTTCGGAGCCAATGTACAATACTCTTTAACTTTTGTCTCCTATGGAATGCATCATTGCCAAGAGCTATCTCTTGCCTTGAGCAGTCCCCTGCATTGTTTAGGAGATAATGAAGAGGCGTGCATTTTGACAGTTTTTGACCACCCACCCTTTCTTGCTGGTGTTGGCTGGCTGAAAGCTTTGCTGGCCACAAAGCATTGATTGTATGAATGAAATTATCAAAACATTTGTTTAATTTTGAGCATCAGAGGCAGACCTGCCAACATTATGCTTGAAGCATAATTTGTTATGTCAATGTGAAAAATTACACCCTACGCTCAGCATCAAGAAAAGTACGCTGAATGAGCTAGGCTCAACAAATCTCCTGAATCTGTCTTCATTTTTGTGCAATCTTTCTCTTTACATTAAAAAGAAAATGAAAAATAAAAAAAAGCGCAGTATCAATCAAAAGCCCATCATCATTTTTGTAAAACTGCTGGTATCTGTATGGAAAAATGGGCCTACTTAGTTTTTATATCCTTAAATCAGAACTCTACAAAGTGTGCTGCAATTAAATGAAGTGTCTTTCCCAAAATATCAATGAAAACCTTTTTGTGACCTTTAGTAATTTTTTTTTTCAATTTTGCCTATGCATTTCAGTGTATCTTTGGTATCGGTGAAATTGAAAATCAAAGATTGATGTTGCACCAATATTAACAGTCAGCACAGCTTATAATTACTTCTAATGCCAGATCTTAACCCTGTGTTTGGGGGGGAAAAAAACACCTTTACTCCCCTTCTTTGAAGACAGTCTTTAAAAATACATGAAACACTTGCATCTTTCATTGATAGACAAAAAAGTAAGCTGTGGTAATATTTGCACGATGCAATATTATTATGTAATAAGATCACCATGTCAGCAGAGATCAAAGAAATCAGAGGTTGGTTGTTTAGAGTGGAGTCCAGCCTTCTAGTCAGCCCAAGACCTAGATACCTTATTATTAAAAAAGTTTGGAGTGCTGACTATGCATGATTAAAACAGTTAAAAGATTTTCTATACAAACTGACATTTGTGAAAAGAAATTTTATATTCCATAATACTAACCGAGGTGTCTGGGTCTACTTTTGAAAAGCCTTAATGGATACATGTACTTATGATAGGTATTATGCTCTTTCTCCCTGTCTCTCTGTATGACTGCTTTCATTTTCTCTCTCTCTCTTGCTCCCATTCACTTTTAAAATCCTTTTTAAAAATGTAATATAAGTTCTCTTATTAATATTTATCAGTAGCATCGAAATGAAGTTTTCTTATGCCAATCTCTGCTCTCTGGATGATGCTTTCTTTCTCCCTCTCACTCTGGCTCTATCTTTGTTTCTCTCGCTCTTGCTCTTCCTCTCATTCTGTCTGGTAATCAGTCTGCCTGACTGTCATTCTCTCTCTCTCTCTCACACTGACTGACTGTCATTGTCTCTCTCCCTGCCTGACTCTCTCACTCTCTCTGTTGCCTTTTCTTTCTCTCCAAGATCAAGATTTGCACAGGAGAGGATTTTACACTCCCCTCTACCTGTATCACATATGATAGGCCTAGCCCAGCCCAGCTGTTTTGGGCATTGCATGTATGATTCAACTTTGCGAAGTTTTGAAGCTTTTTGGTTAGACTTTTAATCATCCATAGCTTTGTTACGCCCAAGGTCTGAATAGCCCTTGTTGGTTAAGGCAGGGGTTCGTATACTGTCATTTAATAAGGATAAAAAGCATATTAATAAGTTCCTTCATAACGGCGGATGTTGTTATAATGGAGGTCTACTGTAATACCTGAAAGTACTGGAGCTTTAATATGTAATCTATAACTTTCAATACAACTCGGCTTCTCAGGGCTAGCACATTTCACAAACAAAACATTTAAGTTTTAATTTGCATCTAGGCAAATCTAGAAACTCAACCATTCATTTGGTTTTCAGTTCAAAGCGACAGGGCACAAGCACCTTCCTGTCTCATCTCAAATCAAACAACTCCTTAATGTAAACAAACAAACCAAATCTGGAGACTTTTCTTTCTAGCAAACCACAAGACTCTAATTTCTTAAAAAATAGGGGCCTTTTAACAATTAATATGTCATCTGATCGTTTAGTTTGCTGTTTCTATTGTCTTCATAATGGAGGACAAAGAAAAATGCAGAATTGAATTGAAGAAAAAAATTTATTTTCATTGATTTTTATTAATTGTTTTTCTGTTTAACTGAGCCATTGTCATCTGTTCCATACAAATAAAGTGGTGGTTACTAACAAAGCCTTCCTTTATTTTGCAAGTGTATGAATGATATAAACCATGCAGTTTTAATAAAAATTTTTTAATTGTATGCACTGCCTTTCAGTCGCGTGAAGTTCCAAATGATGTTTGGCAACATGATCTTTATGATGGGAGCTCAGGTCCTGCACGCAGAGGAGCATTAGGGAATCAGATGGGAGGTGGAGGAGGATCAGGCAAGCTCCTTGTCTCTAATCTTGATTTTGGTGTGAACGATTCAGATATACAGGTAAGTTATATCTAATTTTGGATCATTAGGAGGTTAAATATCTCTTAATCCTATACAGTTTTCTTATAATTGTAATATGATCTCTTTATTTTCTTTACTCCCCCCATTGTTTGTTGTTTTTTTGTTTGTTTGTTTGTTTGTTTGTTTGATAAATTGAAACTTTTGAAAAAGAAAATATCATATTTATAATAGCTTCTGTTATATTATAATTATTTTACTGAGATTTTTAATGTAATATCNNATTTTTAATGTAA
>BLXT01000975.1:1157797-1170707 GCA_019648995.1 Plakobranchus ocellatus
TCTCAGTTTTCTTTATATTTTGAACAATGACAGAAGCCTCTACCTGATGACAACATGAAAAAACAACAATGATTTGAAAAACACGCATAACATAAACAGTACAAAGATATGTGCAGAAATGAATGATGATTCTCTACGCCCCTCTTAAGTCTTTGGAAGAATTATGACAAAGGCTGAGGTGGTGAGACAGTGGTTGTCTCATTGTATAACAAATAAGTGATTTGGTGTAAAGAAGTGATTCTTTCTCTGTTTTGCTTAAAATAAATGTCCATGAGAAAATTGTCCTCTCTGGGGCTGTGGTTGTACCATAATGTAGCAAATGAGTAACTTGTAACTATGTAAGGAAGTGATTCTTTCACTCAGTATTAATTAAAGTAAATGTTCATAGTCCTCTCAGGGCTGTGGAGGGAAAATCCTAATTTTAATACTAGAGTCCGTAAAATTGCGGAATCTCAAAAGAAATGGAAACTAAATTCGCATGTAGGCTTAGGCTAAAGGTTTATTTGGGAATTAGCTTTCCCTTGTTTCTGTTGATCCTTTCTGACTGCAGTGATTCTTCGGGTCATCAGGGGAAGAAGGGCTTCCTTCAGGTCTGGCTTGTGAAGTGTTTCAGAGCTCTGAGAGCACGAGGCTCAGGGTGAGTGGCTTTATTGTCTTCAGGGGATGCCAGGCTGTGTGGCATGCTGTCTCCAGTCTGGGCTGGGTCCATATTTAGGGTCGGATTTGTGTCATCTAGAGGAAGGTCTGGCTCCTGCAAGGACTCCTCCACGGGGAGGGGTTTGTCAAACTTCTGGTCATCTGGTTGTGGTGGCCTGGTCGGACTTGCATTCTGCCTGATGGAGAGTTAGTTATCTGTGTGGGCATGGAGGCTTCTAGTTTAGGTGCCATTGCCAGTGGGGCTCATGGAATCACTGGTAAATATTTTCTCAGGAATTTTCTGTTCTCAAGGTTATGCAACCTGAGCCATCTACTTGCACTACATATTGATCAAATTGACCTCAATGACAATGCCAGTCTTGTCCCACCTTGTAGGATAGGGGTCTGTTTGATTATGGGTGCAGACACAGTCTCTGATGGCTAATGGAGGTAGTATGCAAGTGTTGGCAGATAGTGGCTCAGCATCAGGCGTGTGCCAATTGCGCAGTGCTTTTTAACGGGAGGCCAAGTTTTCTTGCCATATTTTGTGGAGTTATTTCCCTGGGTGGATGGGGAAATATAGTATTTATGGATGTACCTTCTAGAATTGGAACTAGGTCTAAAAGCTGCATTATGTGTGGGTATAGATCCAAAATTAAGTCTAGATGCAACACTTGTAGATTTAGATTAGAGCTGCTATTGGTAGAATCAGTTGATACATCCTATTCTGCATCTAGTCTCCTCTTACATTACAACTTGGTCTAGACCAAGGGGCTACATGCTGAGTGATATCACCCCCACTAATCCTTCTTACTATAGTATGGTTAACTTATCAACACTAGCCCCACAACCATTTAACTCATAATCATCACATCTAGAATCATCTACCATTTGGCTAAAAAGCTTTGATGCCTTCTCTGCAGTCATTCTATGATGGTGTGGGTTTGATTCAACCATGTTGTTTACTTGGCAACAGTGAGAAAAGGGAACACAAACATGCAAAGCACTCTAAATTATCAAGTATCAACAATACGATATCAAAATGAAAGCCAAAAGGAAGTTTATACAGTCCCCAACTGGTAATCATAGTTTCGCATTTTTTTTTCCATACAGTTGCATTGAAATGCCGAGTGGGTGACAGTGGCTCAAAGGACTAAAATGAAGGCAGCCGAGCCGACTGAATCAGTAAAAGTCTCTTAAAACTTTCTGCCTATCCTGAACTTAATTATCGAAATGAATATTTTCCCGAACACTCAAGAAGAAAAGTCCAGTCCTTTTCCAAAAACAAAGGAAAACGGATCCACAAGGTTCAGATGTGTTCATAGGCCTACTTAATGTACTTTAAGGGGGCCTGTGCTTCTAGATCTAACTTCAACAGCTGAGTATGACGACGAATATGCCAGTGTTGTCATTTATATTCTGCCTTTACAAATTGCTGACGAAATGAAGAGGTCAAAAGCCAAGTTATAATGTAAATTGTGCTACTTTCACGCAATATAACAATATTATGCCCTCGACCTCTTCATTTCGTCGGTAGCAAATGAAGGTAGATCTAAAAGCATGGGTCCCCCTTTCCACAATATAAATTTTCCTTACATATACTTTTTTTGCTTTCTACGACCAATAAATTATCTTGTGTGCTAATCTATTTTTTTTCTTGTTCCTTTCCTTAAAAGTTGGTGTCTGTTTTTAATATTATCTATCTATATTATCTCAATCTATCTGTAGGCCTATCTCTCTTGACTCACAGCCCAATGGTCGATCTATCTTACTGAACTTTCTCTCTCTTCCTTTATAAAAAAAAGCGTTTGGGAATATGAGGTTGGCCATTAATTATAGTCAGGCATAGATATAGATCTAACAAATTTATATTATTATGAATTAAAATCGAAAGTTGAAGATGAAAGACGTCTGATTATGCTCTCATAGCCATTTCAATCATAATGATGATATGAAGTCAATTTTCGTCAACTGTTGACAACTTTTAAAATTTACCAATAATTATCGACAGTTACAAATTATTTTGTCTAAAAATAAAGACAGACTAGGCCCATCTTTTAAAATTTTTAGAAAGAAATGATCACCTCAGGTCACCATCTTGGGTAAAAGCACTCAAGTTATTGTTGATCTGGTCTGTTTCAGCAATTAATTTAGAAATGCAATGTAAATGATCTCTAGAAATTGTGTTTCATTTTCACTTTATAAAGGTAGTATTAATTGCTACAGAGTTACGATGTAGTTTATCAATTAACAGGCATAAATGGTCATTTAAGGCCCAATTGCTACTTACAGAGTGACAATTATTGGGTTACGAAGGATATTTTGTGACTCTTCGCTGTAGTTACAATTATTGGGTTACTAACAAAGGATATTTTGTAACACTTCAGTGACTGGTAAGTAGGCCTAGGCAAATTTTTCTCATCAACACTCTGCAGCAATTAACCGCCCATTAATTGATAATCTACTCTGTAGCAATTAATACCACCCTTTGTAAATGTTTATAAATACGGTTATATCACAGGTTGATTAGCAACCTAGCTTGCATAGATTTAAATTTCGTGAGTGCACATTCCGAACTCTTGCCATTGAAGGTCTTGGCACTTTTTAAGCGAATAATTAAAATGTTAGGCCACTATAAATAAAAATCTTTTAAATTTTATAATATACTTCGCTCTCGCACTTTTTTTTTTGCTATAGTGTCAGGTCTATGTGATCAATGATGAAATAGGCGAATACCATTGCTGATTACATAATAATATAGAACAGTGGTGATCGCAGACCTTGATATGATTCTTTTAAAATTTTAAAATTCTTATTGCTTTTGTCAAGATTATTGTGACTGTGTATGTGTGAGCCTTCAGGCAAGACTTCAAATGTGTACACATGAAAAGTAAATTTATGAAAACTAGATTGCCAACAGACTGTATGTGACAATTGGTTATCAGTAGAGCTTTTACAGATATAGGCCTACTTTATGTGGGCATATTTTGAAGCCTCGTCATCAACAAACATAAATAATTTTGTCCAAAGGCATCGATATCTTTAAACATTTTTGGAAAAAGATGATCGCCTCAGATCACTATCTTGGAATTGGACAATGCCAGCAGAGTTTTACTTAATCAGGTCTGTTTCAGTGAAAAAGTTAGAAACAAAATGTAATTGATCGCAAGAAATTGTGTTTAATGTTCATGTTATTAAATGATAGGTTGCTTAGCAGGCTAACTGCTATAAATTTACTTTTCTTGTGTGTACGTTCAGAAGTCCTGTCAAGCTTGACTCAGGATCTTCATGAATGTTTTTTCAAGATTAATTCTTATTTAGGCCTTTTTGAACCAATATTATATTATCACATTGGTTTTTCAGGTTTGCAAATACTTCTTGTGTGGATTTTGTCCTCATGAACTCTTCACAAATACAAGGGCTGATCTTGGTAAGATTTAACTGCATTTATTGTAATGTATTATTAGAAAATTTTTAAGAAAAAATTTTAGCTAACCGGATTTAGAGTACAACTTGCCATGCACATAAAACAATAGCTGATTCAGTTATAATTCAAAAAGTAATGAAGCAATCTAGCATAAGAGTTTGTGAATTTCATTATACACATGAATCACGAAGTAGCAATAGATCAGCAGATCAAAATAAAAAAAATGGACAAATTGAGATATCTTTAAAAGGCTCCTGACGCTATGCTTAAATGCATGTAATGAGTCATAATTATAATTAGTTATTCAGTGTGTTTTTTGCTAGCTGCTGCATTTTTTGCCGCAAGTTGTTTTATTTGTTCTAGAATTTGAGTTGGGAAATAGACCAATATATCCAAGAGGGTTGATTTTGTTTTCTTTAAATCACACATGATCAATAATAATAATGTTGATAATAATCAATAATAATACTTAATTATTTATAATGATGACGCTCGTGATGATATATTATAATAACGATAATAATGATGATTGTTTGTGAAGTCCTTATGTGATATTCATTTATTTTTACCAAACAAAACCTTACAGCTTAAGAATGAAGCTAAATGTAAAGCAGACAAAACAAATATATCAAAAGCTTTGCTACAAATCTCATTTGAACAATTACTCTTAACAAGTGCATAAGAATAAATATTACGATACAAATTGATTATTTAACAAGTAATTCTTGCTAAGACTCCATTGTTAAACTTTATTAGATTTTGCTACTAAAGGATATTTGATCATGTCATTAGAAGCATAAGAATATTTCTAGTTATTTGACACCAACTAGAAATATACAATATCCACCTTTCTGGATCTCACTGGCGTTTTCAATCCAGATTTATGATAAGCATATGGGCTTTCACACAATTTCATGTATTAGTTTTATATTTTAGTAATCAGGGATGCCAGTTTTCCCATTCAAATAGTTTTTTTGACTTTTTGCCTTATTTTAATCACTCAAAGACTGCTGCTACGCCGAAGTTGTACAGTCAAATGACCTTTTATTCAAAGCTACCTGTAAATTCTAACTTGCAAATACTCAAGGATACAAGCATGCTTGGCACGCTTTAGGTAACTCAGCCTTGCTCAAACCCAAAGAAAAGCTCACCAATAAAATCAGAAATAGCAAGATAGGTCATCACACCAAAAACAATGTTGACCCTCTCGACAGTGGTGGCAGTGATGGTGGAAAAGGAGGAGTTTTGATGATGATAATAATTATGTTTGAATGTTTGAGGCAATGCCATGTGTTTTGTTGCATAAACATCAGTGAGGACAACAAGATCATAAAATGTGATGAAATAGGTACAGAATTTTATTTGCCCACATGATTTTTTGTTTCAAAAAAGGAATTGCTTTTGTTTGGATGCAAAAAGTAGAATTATTACAAATTACTTTTTTTTTGCAGAAAATGAAATTTATGAAATATAAAATAAATCTAATAATAAAAAGTTGTGTGGTTTTCCAATTCTGACTTCAGATTTGTAATGAGCAGCTCGATTTAGTTAGGAAAAATATCAAACACTTGAATATGAGCCATTCTCAAAAGGGCAAATAAGAGATAATTTTCAATCTTGATACATGTATTATTTGTAGATTTTTTTTCGTGCACCTGCTTTCTCTTTTTCTTCACTTAAAAATTTTTTTCGTCTCTTGTTTTATATGGTAGCGCAAATGGTATGCTTTGTGCCCTATATGTAAGGGAACTTTAGTCACTAATTAATTCCTCACCTATGACACCCGGTGATGAGAATGCTGTCTCACCAGAAGCCTTACTGCATCGTTTAAATTGGAGAAAAAAAGTCTGATATAGTATTCATATACGATTCATAGAGGCCAAATTTATGAAATTTCTGTCTTCATGAAATAATTTGTTCTTATGTTTTTTCTATTTCTATGTGCCTGCCTGTTCTTGAGTTTTCAATTAAAAGGTCAATAATAATAAAAAAAATAATAATTATTATTACACGTATAACGATAAGAGTGAAAAATTATGATCTATGATGATGATGATAATAATATTAATAATAATAATAATAATAATGATGAAAAATATAATAATAATAATATGTGTAAATTAATATGAAATAGCAATATCAGCAGCAGCAGCAGCTGTTGTCGTTGTTGTGCTCTGCAGATCTGCTCCCTGAAGTTCGGAACTGTGAACTTGTTTTTGTGAATTATCATAATTATAGGGATGGGGGGAAGGAATACCTAGCGTCAATCTTGTCACTTTAGGGGCAGAATTCATATCTTTTATTGCCATCCTATCTCTTGGCATAGCCTTTTGTTGAGACTGGCTTTATGTAGACTGACAAAAGTAGCGGTAACCTAAAGGCATTGTTTAGACTGGTTTCATACTTTGTTTTTCTACCTTGACCCACATGCACATGATTTTAACAATGTACTTAATGGTGGTTATCAAATTTTACATTCAGAAAAAAACATGTATACTCTTTTTCCTATGCAAACGAAAAGTTTTGCAAATAAGACAGTGCAGACCTTTCATATACGGTATCTGTACTACTGTTATAGACTATGGGTACTGGCCATAAGGGAATAAGACTTCATTTGTTCATATTGTAGTGTCAAATTAGCACTTAGGTTGCTACAGCTGTTAACCTAAAACACCCTCCCATTGCTGAGCCCTTTGTTGAAAAACAAAGGAATTATGATAGTTTCACATGAAGTATCATATTTTCTAAACTATGCAAGCATATGACATGAAACTTTAGGGATAGACTCAAGACAGACCAAAGATTATTTTGAATTATTAAATTTATGTAAATTAGGTCACATGACATTGTCTCCCATCTTTAATTTTTTGTTATTTTATGAGGAAATAAAAAGAAAAACTTTTGAGTGGTTGTGTGAGAAAGTTGTGGCTTAGATGAAATTTAGATAAAAAGAATGTGGATTTTATTGTATTGAATGTTTTGCAGACAGTTTCCAGTTTTGAAAATTTTTTTGGGCGAAAATGAACAAAAATTTGCATGCAAGTCAACAAATAACAAACCAAATAAAGCCAAATAAAATTCCACAAAGTTTGGTTGGCTCACCTCATGATGTGTTGTTTTTTTTTAATTTTTCTGAACTGGTCAATACAGTTTGAGGATTATAGTTTATTTTCCACTCTACAGCGGTCAGATCCTCTTCTTCTACTGAATCTGCCACTGAAAATCCCTGATCAGTTGCAGGGGTGCTATGCCCACTTATGGGAGAGTCTGTTCAAGATCTAAGTGTAGATGCTACTTGAGCCCTATTAGGCCTATCCTTGTCACTAGATTTCTAGATTGAATTCTGAGCCACTGCTGCCTGCAATTATGGTATCAGAGTCAGAAACTTGGTTGGAGGGCGTGGGGACATTGGCATAAGCCATTTCAAATCTAGATCTAATGTTCTCTACAATCAATTTTGATCACTATAGCCTCTACTCTCGATCATATGCCTGAAAATGAAACTAAACACTTCCTTGAATCAAGGGAAGTCATTGCAACATGTCAAACCAAATGTCCAGAACTCATTGCCTGTTTTGTTGAGTTAGTCTTGCATTCAACTCGAGTCGAATTCAGCAATGGGAAAGGAAGTTCCCATTTTTGACTCAAGTCAAATGTAGCAACCTAAGTGCTAAAATGCAAAATGACACTTATAAAACATATTTGCAAAAAAAAAAAAAAATGAAATCTGAGGGTTTTTTCCTTCTTTCTTCTTTTTTTTTTATTTTTTATTTCCAGTGTCTTTTGATCTCACAAAAATAATTCATAGGCAACTGGGTTATGTGTCATATGTCCATGTATACTATTTAAAACATTTTTTTTTATTTAGTCTTCACAACCAATTATGTGATTTAATGCCTGTCAATGTGCAGTTTAATCAAGTCCAGATAAGGATCAGAGATAAATTTAGCGTTGTTTACATCTTTAAACGGGAAGTATTAGTTAGAGAATATGACCCTGCTGTTCGAGTTAGATTATCATATGATCATTTAAATTGAAAAAATTATAATAGTAGAACTGGTAAATTGAGGTACCCAGCGCTAAATATACACATGTTGAATTTTGACATTTGGACTTCATAAGTATCATAAGAAAGTAGATTTTATGCCCTTTAAAAAATAGTGACTCGAATACTACTGCATGAGAACCTATGAACATTTAAAGACCTGTAGGTAACCACTCTCTGACACACTTAAGTTTTGAGAAAAACAAAGTTAGAATTAGCAAACCTACTGTAATTTTTTTTATAAATTGTTGTCTTTCAAAATCGCTTTTAAAAATGTAGTCTGTTGTAAACCATGATATTATGCTTAAATGATTGAGAATTGTTAGATTCATTTTCAAGTGAAAAAGAAAAATGAGACTGAAACTCGATTTTTACATTGAAAGGGCTGTAGCTCAAAACAATAGGAATTCGCGGGGCCCTATTAACTCCCTTGAATCGGCTTCCCAAAAGAGGGACTTGCTTCTATCGGAAACGTAATGCTAATATAACGGGAAGAAAAGAATAATTTGTGTTAATTTTCATTGAGAGGAAACAAGCACAATTTCTGTATTGAAATTTGTATTAAAACAGTTTTAAAAAAGAATGAAAATATGCTTCGTTGACTTAGATTAAGATAAAGAAAGGCCTAGATTAAGCTGGAAGGCTGAGAAGGCTAATACTTCTACGCTCTAATTCTACAGACATCTTTTCGAATGTTTTTCACATCCCGGTCTATGTTTTTCCCGCGCTAAAACCTGTCAAGCAAACAAAAACAATAGCAAGAACAACAATAACAATACTACTATTACTACTAATAATAAGAATAGTAATGATGATGATAATAATAATAATAATAATAATAATAAAAATAATAATGATAGTAATAATAATAATAATAATAATGATGATAATAATAATCATAATAATAATAATTAACAATAAAGGTGGTGTTTATTGGCAATCTGTACAAACTTGTTCACACTTCAGAGGCCTGAACAGATGCTGCGATTCTGAACATCTATACGATATAAGCCTGTTCTTATTTGTAAAATGTTACGGGGTGTTAAAAAAAACCAAACAAGTGTTTAAAAAGAACTGTATAATCAGGATTTTTTTTTGGGGGGGGAACTCAGTTTAAAAAAAAAAAAAAAAAAGTAAGATTTCCAAGATACGTTAAAAGGTATAAAATTTGAAAACCAGCAGGTTTAACCAGCAAATGGCCTGTTATTTAACAGAATGTTCTGATTGTTTTGTGTACTCGAAGTTTTTACATTCTATGATGAGACTAGATTCAGAGAGATCGGATTTTTTAACAATTTAGTAAATTTAGTTTAGTACACCTTACGAAAGATCCTTAATCTAAACCTATCTAGATGTGTACATACTGGATCTAGTTAATAGGCAATGGCAATGTAATGAATATTTCGATACATATTAGCACACCTCTTAAAATAAAACTTCTCTCTTAAAAATGTAACGAATTATTAAATGTCACCCAAAAAAAAATTTTTAAAAGGAAGAAAGAAAAAAAAAAAGGCTGATGAAGCTTTACATGAACTAATTTGAAGAAGACAAACATTGAAAACCAAGCGTTATAGAGCGAGAGCCAAACTAGCTCTCCCTCTTTTGGGTTCATGGGGAGACAATTTGCAGCGATGGGCACCAGCTCCTATTCAGTGCAGCATGTGTAATCTTTGCTGTGGGTGGCCCACAATATAGTTTTTGAAAGTTTGCATAATTTTTTTTCTTCACTTATGCATTAAATTATCCTTTTAGGTTTTTTTTTTGTTTTTGTTTTTTTTTTATTGTCTTTATTATTTGAAAAGGTTCTTTAAATGTTTAGGATAGGAGAGTGCAAAACTACGCGCTCATCATAGAAAGTTCTCTATTTTTATTTCTTTCTTTCCACCTTTTTGTTTTGCTGTTTATTGTCATATGATTGTCTCCTATAAAAATGAAGTTTAAGCTTCTTTTAATGTATGGATTTGGGTTCATATATCCTGTAGCATTACTTCACCTACATATTGTAACTATTTCCTGGTTAACGCTCTATTTCTCAGAAACAAAAACAAAAACTAAGTTTAAGGTGAAAGTAATTTTTTTGTGTGTCTACAGTCCCTAGACTGAGTCGATTGTGGTGATTTTATATTCAGTGGTAGTAATTTTCCCTACACTTTCATCAGTTTTGTCTTCTAAGCTCCATAAATCATTCATGAAATGCAAATGTTATGATCAAACATTCGCTCGAAAATTTCAGCAAGCAGCACACCTAAGCAAACTAAGGGCAATATATTTCACTCCCAATGATTTGCCAACCTTTCAAATCTAGGAAATATATTTGGAGCCATATGAAGTGGAAATAAGTATTTTTCTGATAAGATGTGAAGTAATTCTGAAAAGGGCAACTTAATTTTTAGGCTACTGTTGGGATTAATAATGGATTTAAAGTTTTTGCTAGTTTGGGCAGTTTGAAAAAGTGCCTAATTTAAAAATTAAGATTTTATTGAAGGTTGCTAAGAGATGAGAGGTCAAAGATGAAAGATAAAAACAAAGGGGTGGTGGATGTGTTCCTGATCAAGACAGTTTCTTTTTTTTTTTTTGAAGTAAGCAGGCAATTGATAAATTTTCCTTATAAATTTATACAATTTACTTATTTATCTCACATTACTTATTCATTTTCTTCATTCTTTGACAAAGTCGTTAAATTACTCTCAGGGGAATAGTGCTTTTTTTTATTCATATCCTGTTAATTTCTTGCAATTATAGATATATGCCAATGCGACAATAGGGTGTTCCTTTTTTGAGATTTGCAAACTTGGCAGCTATGTTCTCTCTGTTTCTGTATTGTCCTACACTCACTGCCATATTAAAGTACTGACCATACATATGTTTTCATTACCCTTATTTAGTTTCCATGGACTCATGTGTGGATTTTCCAATATTGGTTTCATTTTTAGGAATTTGTCTTTGGCCATGCTTGTTCTTTTACTGTCACTTGTTCGTCTTCCATCTGATGTTATTGGGTAACCAAGATATTTGAATTTTGTAACTTATTATGATGAGTTTTAGACATGTGACAGTCAGCAGTTTAGTTGAGAAATGAAGTCGTCAGACTGAACATGTACTTAAATTTGCTAGTAAGATTTTGTTTATCAGTCTTTTTTATACCATGGTCATAATTGAAGGTAGAGGCTTCAAAACTTTGTGTATTGCTTGCTATATAGAGTAGAGCATGGCAATGTTTTTTTATTCGGTTTTTATATTTCTTTCTTAATAATCACCAGAATAATAGTGTGTGGTCTAACTAACATCTAACAGCAGCCTTCTGAGAAATGTTGGTCTTAGTTTTTTTTTCTAATGGAGTATTACGTAGTAGAACCTGGATAATCTCTCATGATCTTGTTAATTATAAAAGTGATATTTTCAGGGAGTAGTGGGTTTTTCTCTTTGTGATTGCCTGACCCCACAGTGTTGTCTTGTGTTACAGTTCACTTTTAAAGGTTAAAAATAGAGGTGAGAGGATTTCATTTCAGATGCATTTACAGTATTTCTTGAGGGAAAATAAGACTGCTTTTGGACTTAAAGAGAAATCGGGAGTCTGTGACTTGAATTTCCTGAACTATATTAATTATTACCTAATAATAGTTTGTACCAAAAATTTTTGCTTCCTCAGACAGAAGGTAACTTTTTATACAATTTATTAAAAATGATTGAATCATCATTTTAAAAAACATTAAAATTTGTCTTTTTTCAGGTAAGGGCTTTTCTTTTATTAAAGTCATTTGAAAATTTCCATAAAACCAAGGGTATTAAGTTTGTGTTCAAATTTTTAAAAGTAACTTTAAGATGCATTTTTATTGCAGATTCATTTTTCTTTTTCTTTTTTTTTTAAGGTCGTGAAGCTTTTGCATCTTTTCTTGATTTTTTTTTTCATACAGGTGCCTGTAACAAAATCCATGATGATCTTCTCAGAAAAGAGTGAGTACTTCGCAACAAAGTGGCATATCACAAGTCATTCCTTCAAAATTTTGATGTTTTCTAGATTCTAAAATGCTGCCAACACCCACAGTAAAAGTTGTATATTTCTCAGGCCATTCAAGTGTTAAGTTATAGAAGTATTTAAAATTGTTTTGCAGTAAATTTAGAGGAGGAAGTAAAATTTGGAGAGCCTGTCTCTCAAAACCATATAATAACAGCCACCTAATTAAGATTGCCTCAAGATGTGCTTATCATTATTGGTGTTCACTCTGGAGTAAAAGAGAAAAAAACAGGCTTTGAATGTCATGTAGTCTTTGTTTCTTATCTGTGTCGATTTCACTCTGATACTAAAATGTTATATTCCCACTGTGAAAATTATTTCTTAACAGCTATGAAAAAAGCTCAAGATTTGAGAGATGCGGCTACGAAGAAGATTTTATGAGATTTTTGCAGAGCCTAATCAATGATGTAGAGAAGCGAATACGAAGAGGGCACCAGCGGCTTGCTCTAAATAGTCAGCAAAGCACAGTAACTGTAAGTTTGTTAAAGTTCCTTATTCATAATTTTTTATGTTAATTTAGATATTCCTATTTTGTGACATCTTCAAGTTTCAGTACTGGGTAAAAGAAACATCAGGAGATAAATTCAACTTCATGTCTTAGAATGGAGGGAAGGAAATGAGAGTCATAATAATCTCATGGAAAGAAATGCTTGCTGTTCCTAAATCCCACACTTCCTTCATGAAGGAAATGTGAGATTTTGTTATTCATCGTTATATTCAGATGCTTAAATTAATATCTTTAGACCTTCATTTGGATACATAGATTTAGAACCTTAATCAGAGA
>BLXT01000975.1:1226628-1241313 GCA_019648995.1 Plakobranchus ocellatus
TGGTGGTAAGGTAACCAAGAATTAAGGCTGCACCATCTTAATCATTATATTTACATTAATTCACAGTCTTGACAGCCAAAAATAAATCTTCCCCCCCCAAATTATTTATTAATTAATCAAACAAGAGCTCAGAAGCATGAAACACTTGTGCAAGTAGGCTATGATAATGATAATGATAATAGTAGGCTCTTTTAACTCATCGTGCACGATGCAATAGGACTAGAGTGATAACTAGCCTACCATGTCGGCAACATATCAAAGAAATAGAAGGTTGGTTTTTGGGAGTTGCAGCCCTACCTTCAAGTCAGCTAGCCCCACATCAAAGTAATTTGAGATGCTGGCTATGTCTAGTTTCAACACTACATGAATGTGGATGTGCATACAAACTGCCTTTCATTTACAAAAAAACTAACTTAATACCGCATTATTCATAATACATGTATCTTATAAATAATAGCCAAGATGTTTTGTTCTACATCTACTTTGAAAAATCGTATTAGATCTGCACACCGACAGATAATTAGATCTAATGCACTGAAGGTTAGACACCCTATCATCTCTCTCTCTCTCTCTCTGTCTCAGTCTCATCTTAAATTACTCAGTTTTAAAATGTTGTGTTTCTCTTCTTTAGTTGTTAACGTCGATATAGATTTTTTTTTCTCAATGTTTTGATGTTTTCTTTGTCTTCTTTGTCTCTCTGTCTCTCTCTCTCTCTCTCTCTCTCTCTCTCTCTCTCACTCACTCTCTCTCGCTTTCTTTCTCTCTCTTTGTCTCTCCTTTAAACTCTTTAAGTGTCTCTCAGTAATTCTCACTCTTTCTCCTTTTATTTCTCTTTCCCTCTCACTCTCTCTCGATCGAGGCAATATGAAGATCGAGCACTATTTGTGATTTTGCTAAACTCTTAATTTTGTTTCTTGATGTAGAATCAAAATTTGATAATGGTCCTAGAGATTTAATTTAGACTTTAGGCTAGACCTAAGTCTATACAGACTTGAGTACATTGTAGGCTGACATGACTTGTATAGATCTTTGTAATTTCACATAGAGTAAAACTCGTTTTCTTTTTATTTAATACACAATGGGTCATAATTTTAAGCCTGTAGACCTGTCTCGCATAAAATTTATTTTTTCATGTAACCCTTTATTGTGTGAGCTCGATTTTGAGTTAAAAACCCAGTAGTGCACCGTAAAAAAAAATTCATCATCCAGGCCGTAAGCCTGCAGGTCTTGAAGGCTTGATAAATGGTGGTATTATTAGACTAATGGCAGTGAGTAGGGAGATACTTTCTTGCATCTTTCAGAGTCAAAAATTTTATTAATTAGCCTCTGACTTTAATGTTATGGAATGTCTATGGTCGAGTATATAAGGTGTAGTGCGGTTTATCCATTCGCATTGAATTATTCCTGTGAGATTCTCTAAATTCCTGTGAGTAGAGGTGACTATTCCTGTGAGAACAATTTGGGGTTGGCAGGTCTGGTGCAAAGCTAAGCAAATATTGTTGGATCACAGCTGGTAATAAAGCCATCTCTCTTGCTTACGACTTCAGTACTGGAAAACTTACCCAGACGATTATGAAATTTTGAAAGCTCTGTTATTCTAGACCGATAACAGGCGCAAGAACCTCTTAAATGAAAGGGAAAGAGGAGATAAAGAGAAATGGATAAAAAAAGGGATGCGTGGATAGGCGTGTACATTCACATTGTGTTGTGACAATTGATGGGATTGGTTTAACTTAATATTTCGGAAGCTGGTTACTCTTTAATGCTCTATGCTTAAACCAAATTATGATTATACCAAAATAGAAATCATACTTCCTAGAATTTCGGTTTGAACAGGTTCCAATTTTTTCTTTTGTTTATGCAACTCAATGGATCTTCGGTACAATGAAAATCAATGATAGGAGTAACACAACAATAATCCAATATTCAGTCAATTTCTTTTTTTGCTTTATTCACTAATTTTCTTGCCACACGTTTTCACTGCCTTTTTGGCTTGTAACTCAAATGCTCGATCCTAACCCAATGTTTGAAAAAGAAAAGACAAAAAACGCTTTTTATTCTCGCTCTGAACTATTTAATAAATACATTTTTACATCTTCCATTGAATGATAGGTTAATTCAAAGCAAGTAAGCTAGCATTTGCACATCCTGTACTAAGCCTATTGTAATAAGACCACCATGTTGGCAAAAGATCAAAGAAATCGGAGGTTGTTCCCCAACCCTCTGGTCAGCCTTGGATCCATTGTCAGAGAAACTTGAGATGCCGGCTTTGCATGCTTTTAATACTAATAATAGGACTAATTGAACAGTTAAATTATGGTGATACAAACTGTACTTTCCATAATACTAGCCGAGAGGCCTGGCTCTACTTTTAACAATCCGTTGTTCTTTGGGGGGTCTGCATAACGGTATGTTAAACCAATGCACTAAAGTCTACCAACCTAACTATTCTCCTTTTCTCTCTATCCCATTTGCTTTTATCATGCCTATGACGCGTAACTTTCATTCTATTTCTCATAGTAATTATTAGGGTTGATAGGAATGTCTCTTTCAATATCTCTTCCCTGATGTTTTTTTTATGATAATCGCTCTGTTACTTTCTTTCTCTCCCATCCTCTCGCTCTGACTGCCTTTCTCCCTCCCTNNNCCCCCCCCCCCCCCCTCTGTCTCACTCTCTCTCTCTCTCTCTGACTGCTTTCTCTCCTATATATCTGACTGCCTTTCCATCTCTCCCCCTCTCTTACTCTTTCTCTCATTCTGTCAGTCTCCCCCTCTCTCTCTCTTGCTGTCTCCCTCTGTTGCTCCCTCTCTTTTCGCTCTCTCTCTCTGTTGCTCCCTGTCTCTCTTTTCTCTCTTTCTATCCTTTTCTGTGCCTGACTGCCTTTCTCTCTCTCCCTCTCCCTCTGTTGCTCCATCTGTGAGGGTGTGTTTCTGTGTCCCCCTCCCCCAAAGCAAGATCAAGATTCACATTTATTTCTATCTTCGTCAGACATTTTTTAAATGTAAATCTGCATTGTATAGTGATCTTAGATCTAACTTGGTGGAAGTGGATCTAGAGGAAGGCCTTTATATAAATGAAGTGATTAATTTCCCAAACACTAGGCAAACCGAGCGCAATAGTACTTTAAGGGACCAGTGCAGTATAAGTATGAGTATGCCAGTGTTACTGAACTTTCTATCTCTCTCTCTCTTCATAAAAATAAGGCGTTGGCAAAAATAATGTTGGCCAAATATAAATTACACACACACACAAAAAAAAAAAACCTTGGTATATGCATACAGGCTTTATCAGTGTTAGAGCTGTAACAACAACTGTTTCTGAAAGCTTTTTTTTCTTTTGATGTTTTTTGTATGCTAGATAGGCAGCCAAGACTGGGAAAGTACAGCTGTAAAATTTCTAATGTTGTGCTTTAGTTTGCCTTAAAGAATAGATATGGCCACCTACTTATTTATTTACTTTTAATATCAGGGGACCATCACTATTGACGTATCTAGATGAAATGCCCCCAATCAGCCGAGCCCGTGATGCCCCAGTTCGCATGCCGATTGTTGACAGATATAGGGTAAGTATCATACTAACCAGTTGTAAACCCCCAAAAACTTGAGGTGAAGCTCATTAAAATCCAGGTACAAGTGCCTCTAAAAAAAATTTCAAAGGCGTTGCAGTCAAACATTGGTTTCATTATCTTTATGAAGGGTAGACAGCACATGACCTTACCAGTCCTTTTCATACCTTTTGAGAAAGAGGACTTCATTTAATTGTGCAAGATTGGATTCAGTGTCAATTAGCGGCTTACTGGTTCATTTTACCTAAGTCGTCAGTCTCACTGGTACATGTTTTTCAATTATTTAACATGTTATTTTTGCATTCTTGGTCAGCCCAACATTGATTTTTGAAAAAGCTGCCCTAACTCCCCCTGTTTTAAAAATTTATTTTCTGTTTTCTTTTGTTGCTATTAAACCGAACAAATTACATTCTAACTTGTGTACTATAAGAGGAAAGAACTGTAAAGAAATTACAAAGAAAAAGTTTAAAGGTTAGGTAAGAAACTGAAATGTGAAACAAAAGAAACCAGAAATGAAATTTGATGTTCAATGTGGGCATCATGGCAGTTGCTTTAAAAAAATTGTCTGGATTGTGTCAGGATATGATTACATTTACTTTATCTGATCAGCTCTAGATCTGTCATGAACCATAAGTGTATGGCTCAGATCATAGGTACACTTTATACAGACTTTAATTCAGGGGCTCCACTAACGCTGATATTTCACATTTGACTTTTTTTTTTTGGCTTTTGTTTGAAAGAAAAATGGCCAAGGAAGCACTACATACCAAGATTGCAGCCTTCAGTTGACAATATAAATAAATTGAGCAATTTTTCCTGTGAAAAACCAGAGAGTAAATTGTTAAATTTTAATAAGCAGAAATTCAAATGCCTGTCAAACATTTGAAGAGAACCAAAAAAGTGGCACAGAGTGAAAATCTAAAACTATAATAAGGGCTTTAATGGGCCAATGCAGCGCATATACCGAGTGAAAACACTTGTTGATTGCACACCGGCTAACAAAAACCTATTCCGTGCGTTACTCTTCATGTCACATTTAACAATCTTAGAAGAGGTCCTCTCAGTACCTTAACATTTCGCGGATGGGTTTAATGGAGATTGAGTTTGAAGTACTGCTATCATAACTTCATGGAACCGCCTCTAAATGAGTTTTATGTATAAGCGTGTAAAATTTCAGAGCCTTTTCTTGATTGCGTTCATGAGGTGTCACAACCGTAATGCACAGAAGATGCAACCACAGTGAGATAGCCATTCATTATCTAAACCGAAAGTGTGTACCAAATGTTGAAGATTAACATGGGAAGCGGTTTTGTAAACAGTTCTTTAACAGGAAATCACTTCTTGATGCTTTTGTTTTGTGTCCCACTATTTCGGTCTTAGTAACGCATGCAAGATTTGTAACGCAGCTCTCTACATATCCCGATTATCTATATCTACAACAGTTTTTTTTCCTGAGAAGTGAAGGTAAGAAACTGTAGTTTAATCATAGTTCTTTAGTTTTAAATCAAATTTTGACAAATTTCACACATTAAAGGTTGTTTAACTCTTTATGCTCGCAACCCTTTTCTCCCTTTGGCCACACATTTCCACCATCAGTCACAGGCTCAAATGAGACTGTATCCTTATTTAGCTATGTGTTACCTACACTTTGATAACTTTTGACATAACTAAGATACAGAGCTGAAATTGGTATCAAGGAAAGAAGAATAAATGTGCTTTATAGTTGTGTAATTTTTGTTAGTGTACAATTGTTGTGAATTTAGCTACATAACATTGAACTTACATAACATTTTATACTGATAAAGTATTGAATACTGTTTTTTACTTACTGTGCGTTGTACAGGACCAAGATCTTTGAAAGCTCTTTTTTTATGTCTTGGAGAATATAGTAAATCTTAGTGCGAATAAAATAACACTCTAACTATGTCTTTCAGTTTAATTTTGATATTTTTAATGAATTTTTAAATGCACATAAAATAAAAACAGACCCCTTGACATGACAACGTAACGAAACTGCGGAAACATTGGTAACGATGTCATCTAGACCTAGATTTTAGATCTAAGTATGTCTAGATATAGACTAGATCTAATGATAGCAACAATTTCATAGCAAAAATAATCTATTTGAATAAAAACAAATTGATATCAGTAGATAAAACACTGAAATTACGATAATAATATACTGGATCTACAAGATCTCACATCACACAATGAAGTTCTCTCAATCGTAGATAGACAAAAAAGGACCAGAGTGCTTTCGGCCCGCGCTTAGACTAAAAAAACACCAAAGTATAGGAAGAATGGTAAGAAAAGGATGTAGGAAGATTGAACTTTTCGTACAAATAAAGTTTCGCTTTTATAAAAGTGGTTTGGATGTGATTATATGCTACAAAACCAAGCAACGCTGGACTGTTGGTGGACGATCAACTGTGTTGCAGAAGCAACGCTGGCACTGTTGGTCCGACCATTCGTAACCTATTCAATCAATGGTGGCTCCGTTGGTGTGGGCATGAAGAGTTAATATACATTAGATCTAGATCTAATGTTTTCGGGTGCACGCTAGCAATTTGCCATAAAAGAATGTCAAATAAAGATTAATGTTAAAATTTTTCGCTTATGTTATTTCTTATTTAAAAAATTGTTTTCCGAAATTTAGGCTCACCAATTGGGTTAAGTTGGCAGTTGCATAATGGGGACCCTTAAAAAAGCATAGATCTAAATCTATTTGAGTGTCTCGGTAACAAACGAATACACCAGGATCACTTTTTTTTTTTTAATTGGGAACGTAAATATTTCAATCAAGAAATGTATTATCAAAATTTGTATGTAAATTTTTAAGGAAAACAAGTTAAATGTTAATGGCCTTACATGAATTGTATTGGGAGAATGTACTTCCGATCGTAACTCTTGACGCGTAGGTTAGGTTATGGTTGGTATCTTAGTTGTGAGATATCAGTTTATCGCTTAATTATTTCAGTAGGAAACTATGTCCAAAGGACAATACTTTTTATTTTGATTTTAATTCTCAATGTTTCAAATTTTCTCAAGTTAACAGAATTTTTCAGAATTTTTTTTATATGTCTGTGTTTATCAAGTCATGTGATTCTTCTTGCAATTTGTTTTAATCAGAATTAAAGGAGACTCTGGTGCAGATACTGTTGCACAAAACTACCTATAGACTTACCTGTTCTTTTTTTTTTAACCATAAAAATAAACACAGAAATAAAAATAGTAATGCACAATGTGGAGAGTTTTCAGTTGCTGAAGTACATTTTGAAAATACTGTTCATCACCTTTGTCCGTCACCTCTTTCTATCCTTAAAAAGTTCTTCACAGTTGTTGATCAGTTATCCAATGTAGGCTGCAACTAGTTATTTTTCTTCCACCCCTTTTGCCTTAAACTTTCTCCTCAATGATGTCTTTCTGTTTGCTGTTGTGACCATTAATATGTCCATATTATTTCATTTTTCTGGCATGTACTGTGCAAACCAGTTCTGAGTTTTTAGCGTTTACTTAATAAGTGCAGTTTGTTAATTTAAGTGATTTCATGGTTTTAATGTCTAGCTACTTAAACTACAGGCAGTTCAAAAGCAATATTTAGTTACCTTGGACAGATTGAAAATATTTACAGACTGCTGGTAAATTAGATAAGGCATTCTTCTGTGCTTGAAGGTGTCCCATGTGAGTGCAGCTAGTTGCTGATCTCTCATCTGTTCTAGCCTTCTAATTTTCATTCATAGAATAGCTAGTCACATTTGTTCTTATCATAAAATGAATCAATGTACACATAAATATTCTTGCAGAGCTAGGTATACAATATGGGACACCCAGTAATGCACAGAACATTTCTAAAAGCATCGTTACAAATGAATGCCCTGAAAAAAAACAACTATGCGTCCTGCTCTGAGAGTAAATTTTTATGATAATATAGTATTTAGCCTTTCCATTCACCAAGTCTCATTTCTTTACTTCAAAGCTTCTTTTGGTGGGGGGTCAAAATGTAACATAAAATGATGATGATAAAGTGTACCCATGATCTGAGCCAGACACATAAGCAATAATTAAAACTGTTGGTGAAGAAAAAGAAAAAAATAGCTCCATTAGGGAATGGACTTGAAATGTTTTTGTATTTGTTTTGCAATTGACTTGCCTTGTAATAAATGTCATTTTTGCCATGTTTTAAATTTTTTTGGTCGCTTCAAATGACTGTATTTTGATGGTCTGCATATATTGATATTTTAATAAACTTTTGTTTGAATTATGCGGAATCTATCTTGTAAGATATCTAGATAATTAAAATTTACGAACTAAAGCTTGCTGCAATTGACTTGCCTTGTAATAAATGTCATTTTTGCCAACATGTCTTAAATTTTTTTGGTCGCTTCAAATGACTGTATTTTGATGGTCTGCATATATTATTTTAATAAACTTTTGTTTGAATTATGTCTTGTAAGATATCTAGATAATTAAAATTTACGAACTAAAGCTTGATCTAAGTTAGTATTCAAAAGAAAAACAAAACTTGGCATAATTTTGGGCTGTTTTTGGTTATCTTGTCTTATGAGAAAATTTGACTTAAAAGATTTAACTTATTTATGCCCAGACAATTGTCCCATTTTTCTGCCTCTATAAAGCCAAGCTATACCAGACCTTCTTTTGTTTTGGTGAAAATATATTACTAGACAGATCAGATTAATCAAGTAGGAATTCATCAAGAATATAGTTTTTGTTTGTGACTTATTTATTCTGATTTCAAGTCTTGCTTCAATATTTTGGTCTTAACTCATATTACATTGCTATTTCAGGACATGGGTACGATTGTGTTAGGTAAAATTGAATCAGGAGTGGTTACAACTAATCAAAAGCTTCTCATGATGCCCAACAGGGTAAGTTCATATTGCATGGTGTTTTTAATGTGTCACAGTTGCTTGGCTCTTAAAATGGTGCGAAGCAGATATGTTACCTTTATTTTCTTACTAAGTGCAGGCATAATCTTTTCCATCCATCTCATTTATGAAGCTATTGTGATGAAGCTTGCTAGCTTAAGGGTGAAGCTGTGGATAACTTTGTGCATTCTGGACTTGATTCAAAATCTGAGATGGCTATATCGTAGCAACTGCTTGTTTTCATAAAAATGGCATATTGTCTACATAAGGATCATATTTGTAAAGTATATTTATACTGATCCTTAATGGAATCTCCCCTCTTAGAAGAAAATAAAGTTTATATTGAATTAATTATTGTGAGGTTTGTATTAAATTCTGGTTTGATTTTGTGTCAGTTAATGCCTGATTAAGGTTTAAAAGCTAAAAAAGTGTGCGATATTGTGAAATAATTAATTGTATGCTCAACCTAGTGTTCTCTCCAAGGACATAACTTTATTTGTGGGGCCCTAGGAAAATTATGGACTTGAGGCATGTGCAGGTTTTGAGTTAAGGCCCAAAAGGGCAAAAATCTTGGTCAGTTTTAGGTATCATCATCATTTCCAATCTCCATTATTTCATCATTTCTCAAAATATCTGTAGTTAAAAATCATAAATATTTTGTTTTAATTTTTTTCCTGACATTATCATCAATAGAAGGCTAGAAAAATTGATCTAACAAGTAGGATTTTTAAATTGTTTTTTGAGGGTCATGGTGCAGCCATAAATTTTCGTCAGTTTTTTTATCTATAGTAAGCAATTAACTGTACAGTGGAAACCAATCAGCAGAAATATTATGTTGTGCACACTAAGAATGCAGTAATGACAAGCATGTTTGTGTTTCTAGTGCTCCAAGGTTGGCGCATCTTCTTACACCTATTGATATTTTTAAAAGCTTGTGTTCAACTTATGCTGTTATTGCTAGGCAATGGAACCCCATATTAAATATTTGATCACTAAGCTTGTGATACAGATATTTTGCCAAAAAAAAATCTCTTAAAAGACACAGGTGATTATAAGTTCACAAATGAGATTTTTGTGAAAAGGAATATTTAATTTTTGACTGCCAGATAACCCTTGCAAAAATGTAAGTGCAAAGCTTTATGTCAAGTGCCTTCTATGATATGTTACATGATGATATTCAACATGCTGAAGCATTTTTCATCAAGAAAATCTTCAATAATATTAAACTTTCCTAAACATGTCTGTTTAATATATAATCGTAACACCATATTTTTTACAAGATGATAGAATACAAGTATCGTTGATTATAATAAATGTATAAATTTACTACAAATTTGAACTAGAGTTGCTTCATTTTACTTTGATTAAGAGCAATTGCATTCGGTCTTGAAAGTAAGGTAGTGATGGATCAATTTTGTTCAACTAAAATGTAAAATACTTTCCACAAATACAGGTAAACATCAAAATAATGAACATTGTATCAGATGAAGAAGACAGTGATGACGCAATGCCTGGAGAAAATGTCAAGTTGAAAATAAGCGGTGTAGAAGAAGAGGTGAGAGATACATATGTTTGTTATTTAATAGCATATTGTAAATCAGGAAATAATTTCTGTGCACTGTACATCATTTTTTTTTTTTTTTTTTTGTCAAATTAGATGATGAATGAAAATGTCATTAATTTATACTTTTTTTACATTTCTTTTCCCCAATTTACCAAATACTTTCAGTTGTTATGAAATTCATTTTACTAGCCGTTCTTCTTTATTTTATTTTTTATTTTTTTTTTTTGCAGGATGTTTCCCCTGGTTTTGTTCTCTGCTCACCAGAAGATGTTTGTAACACAGGCAGGGTGTTTGATGCACAGGTATGCTCATTGCCTCTTAGCTCTTTACTAAGCCACCTGTGATGATCAAATTTGTCCCTGTCTTAATTTTATGTGTTGAGGCAAATTATCTGAGGATGGCATGGTTTTCCATCATTGATACATAGAACCTGAATTTAAGATAGCTATTTCAATTGCTAGTAAATCTTTTGAAATTTTAAAAGGATTGTTATATAATTTTCTAATCTAATATCAGGATGTAAATAGCAATTTAGCTTGAATAATCAACTCAGATTTCTTCAAATGCAATGGGATATTGGTGGTGTTCTCAGAGGAAACTACCATCCCAGATTCTTCTGATTTTTGTATCAATTCCTGGAATTCCGATTTTACTCGCTCAAATCTGGATTTTCATTTCCCTATTTCCTGCCCTTTTATCTTACGTTAGATAGCAAACATTTGCCTTCTTGGAACTTATGTCGGCTCTGTAGATCAAAGAAAACGTGTTCCTTTTTGGTTGCACTTGAAAGAACCATGTTGGCACAAGATGACTAACACATGCTATTTGCCTTTTCTTCTTGCAGCCATAAAGCCTGTCCCATTCTTTTTATCTTTTCTTTTAATCATTACCTCTATCATTCGCTTGTTACAACTGGGTACTACAGGTAGCCCTGAGACTGCTACAGAAATCAGCCGATGCGAGGAAAAATGGGGCAATTTCATCTCACAATAAATATAGTAAAAGAGTACAACCACCAACTCAAATTTAGAATAAATTAAACGTAGAGTGTATGTGATAACATACATCTACATACAAAGTAGATTTATAAGCTAAGTACAAGCAATTAAAGCATGTATATAGTATGAATTATATTTTGTGAATGTTTGTCTAATCCATAAATGTCTCTCTCTCTCCCTCTCCCTTATTTGTTGAATGGAATTCTCTTGAATAATTGAGTTAAATTAATGAGTTCTATTTGAGCAGATAGGTAAAGAAATGAACAATTTAAACTTTGTAAAGTAACAAAGTAACAGTAACAGTTCATACCAATATAAAATTATAGAAACTATTCTATCAGGCCACAAGCGGGAGGTAAATTGTTGTGTCGAAAACGAATGGCGTAAATGTATGGGAAAGACGACTGTTCATTTATGTTCAGCCCTTGTGGTTCAGTTGTTTTTAAAGTGTGAATCCTCAGGTTTTTTGTGTGTGTGTTTTTTTTAATCCCTTGCTTCCTGTAATTCCCTTCCTCCTGTTTTTAATGTGTGATCAGCCCCTATAAAATGCATTTTTTTGTCTTGAATTACTCATCAGTATTTGGAGAAAAATATTTGAAAGCAGTGAAATTGGAAATTTTTTTGTGTCTTGGTCACAAATCCACATTATCCCTTTGGATTTCCAAATAATTCTTTTGTTTTACTTTATCTCAGTTCGGCAAACTTTTCATTTTGTATGGTCAGTCAATATATATTCTTTAAAAAGTAGTGTATGGTTACATCTGCAAATTGATGAGCATGCAACAACCATTCTTTTCAAGCCAGGGTATGCCTCCTTTGGAAAGGAAAGATAACTCTCTGTAGCCTTAACTTTCTTTAAATCTTTGCTGATTGCTTTAATTCAAACTTTCAGAGAATATGACTAATGAGATACAATTATGTCTTACTTTTAGTGACATGTTCTCTGTGCTCATCATAAACAATAATAGGTTGAACATGGAATAGTGAATCTTGTTGAGTGATCAGTGACATAAAGTCAAATAACCAAGACATATTGTGGTATATGTTGTGCTATGATGGCTAGTGAATGACATAAAACATCTAAGGTTTTTTTTTTTTTTTACAAGATGCAATTTCGTTATCTGTGCTTCACTGATTGTGGTAGTTGTTTTGCAAAGAATGACAGTCAGCATTTGAAATCATCTCAATTTCCCAGTGTAGTTTTGTTACACAGGTCTTAATTGAAACATCCCGTTGTTTTCACCATTTAAAAAAAATCTCTCTTCCTCATAGCAAGACTGTTTTGCCACCAATGATGAACATAGTTATCCCTGTCTTAATTCAATGTGGACAAATAAGAACTGAGGTTGGCTTGTAAACAGTGAAAATGTATAGCGCCCTTCATTCATTATTAATTACAATATTTGAAATTATAAAATATGCTTTTTTTTTTTTGTCTAAATAGATCGTAACAAAAGTAAAATTTCTTTCTGTAGTGTTATAACATCGTCAGGCCGCTCAACCTCCTCTTCTCTTCAGCTCCCTATTATTTAGAGAAGTCCTCTCATTACCAGCATTTTAGTGCTCTGAAGAGACCCTTTCAAGGAAATACAATATCATGGCCTTCAAAGAGGGAAAGCGACAATTCATGCCTGGTTTCCATAAATCTCCCCTCCACCACACCACCTCTGTTTTTACCTGATGGTATAAAACACTGCTGGTCTCATAAAGCTTCTCTCCACCACACCACCTCTGTCTTTACCTAATGGTATAAAACATTGATGGTCTCCATAAAGATAACCTCCTGTCTTTACCTAATGGTATAAAACACTGCTGGTCTCCATAAAGCTCCCCTCACCACACCTCCTCCGTGTTTACCTAATGGTATAAAACACTGTTGGTCTCCATAAAGCTCCCCTCACCACACCCCCTGTCTTTACTTAATGGTATAAAACACTGATGGTCTCCATAAAGTTCCCCTCCACCACACCTCCTCTTATCTTTTTGAATTTACCTGAAAAACATCAACCTTTGTTTAGACTTGAAACATCCAATCGTTTTCACCAATTTAAAAAATCTTTCAAGACAGATTGTGGTAGTTATTTTGCAAAGAATGATAATCAGCATTTTAAATCATCTCAATTTTGCAGTATAGTTTTGTTACACAGGTCTTAATAATTCAAACATCCCATCGTTGTCACCATTTAAAAAAATCTTTCTTCCTTTATAGCAAGACTGTTTTGCCTCCAATGATGAACATTGTTATCCCTGTCTTAATTCAATGTGGATAAATAAGAACTGAGGTTGGCTTGTAAATAGTGACAATATATAGCGCCCTTCATTCATTATTAATTACAATATTTGAAATTATAAAATACAGTGGGACACGTTTAAACCGAAATTCTAGGGAGTATGATTTCTATTTTGGTTTAAGCATAGCGCTTTAAATAAGTAAGATTAATAAAGGAGAGTGACCAGCTTCCGAAATATTAAGTTAAATCAATCCCACCCATCGTCACACCACAATGTGAATGAACACACCTATGTACGAAGCTTTCTCTCTTTTTTATCCATTTCTCTATCCCCTTCTATTTCCTTTTCAATTAAGAGGTTCTTGTCCTGTTTTCGATGTAGAATAATAGAGCTTTCATAATTTCATCATCGCCTAAGTAAGTTTTCCGGTCCTGAAGTCTCCGCTTTTACAATTTAATCATCGCCTAAGTTTTCCGGTACTGAAGTTGTCAACAAGAGAGATAGCGTTTGCTTAGTTTAGCATTGACAGGACCTAGACATGTAGATGTGTCTGGCACAGTCCCTCTGCGTAATTGAGTCGTGGAAGAGAAGGGATGGGCAGGTGTGTGCAGTAGATCTAGCCAGATATCGGGCCTGGCCGTCTGTAGTGTGAGGTACTGGTAAGCCTAGGCCCACACTGGAGGCGACACGACTTGTCATGGCTAACTTGAAGGACTGATGTCGCAGTTACTGTGCGCTACCCACCAACAAGTTAGCCTGATAATTTGCGTAACAAGACTGGCCTCGTGATTCGCCTGGCAACGATCAGTAGAATTATGTGTGGTCACGTAATGGCACCCCCCCTTTCCCTTATTCAACAAAACCACTGACGTAAGACCAGGCTGTAAAACACAAAGGATAGCTCTGGCGCTTCGACAAGTTGCCGACTTGGTGTGCGCTCGCACCAAAGAAGAAAGAGAGTATTTCAAAACATGTATTGTTGGATACGTGAACTGCTGCCTCCATTGTGGGTCTACGCTAACAGTATTGGGTTGCATGGAGTAATGCGGGAAAGAAAGGGAAGGGGAAAGTGGGGGGGGGGAAATTTTTTTTTATGTGTTGGTCAGACAATGACTGGGCTTTCCCAATATATATATATATATATATATATATATATATAAATGTGTACACACACATATATAGAGGAAAAACAGAAACATCTTATCTTTTTGATCAATCATAGTTAGCGACAAGATGTAAAAATAATGTAAACAAAAGATCGTTTCCAATGGATACCAGGAAGCGCACATCTGTAGGGTTATGAAAAACGGTTAGATCTACATCCAGAACAGCGATAAATACAAATGTAAAGGCTTCTCTCTGAAATCTGATTTTATGATTCAGCCAAAAAAGCAGAATTAGATCTAGATACACTTTTACATTCACTTTTTCGCTTGTTT
>BLXT01000975.1:1241370-1252471 GCA_019648995.1 Plakobranchus ocellatus
TCCCTCATCTGAGCTGTCCTCAGGTTCACAACGAATTTCATATTCATCAGAAGAAAGTTGAAACTTTCATCAGAATCAAAATCTGAAAAATTAAACTCCTTCTTTAGGCTAGAATTTATGTGAATTTGGAGCGCGATACAGCAACGGATAGATCTAGTAGCATCAAAACGGAGGAAGAAGGGAATCCCGTCCCGGCCTAAAAGCTTCTGTTATGATTCTAAATTTAGATAAACAAAGCTAGAAATTCCGCATTATTTTCGAATAAAAGTATCTGTTGGGGTTTCCTCTTTACAAAAATAGCAAGGTATTTCACTTGTACCAAAACTAGAGCACGATGAGGCGTCTATTTTAAGCTCTTAGATCTATCGCATAACGATTGAAAAACAAATTCCAGGAATTTTATGTTATTATCATAAAATATAGAGAACGAGCAGTCTGTTAAGACAGTCAGTAATAAGATGTTAGTTTTAAAAGCAAAAACAAAATAAAATTATCACTTAAAAGAAGTATATCACACTAAGAGTAAGAGATGAGCTCACACCCACGCCTACCGCACATGATACATCACCAGCAGCAGGAATGTGCAAACCAAAGCTCAGTTAATCCTACTGATAAGACAGGTAAAGACTAATATAAAAATCATTTGATTTTTTTAATGAAAGGAGAAAATTATCTTTTAAGATCATTGCTGGAGTTTTAAGGAAGTTAGTAAAAGTTGTTATTTCTTTCATTAAAAGGTTGCAACATTATTTTTATATTTGAAATTAAACTTTCCTATCTTCGTTTAATTGTAACAATGGTAGTTAAATAGTGTGGGTTTTGTTTTTTTTTTTCCAAAGAGTAATTATTGAAATGAAGAGCTTCACAGCATATTTCTAAGCAAGAAATGGAACGTCTGTCAATCCAAAAGAAGAACTAAAGGAAAATGTGACAGCACTAGCGTTATTTTTCAAGGCATGCCTTGAGAGTAGCACCAGCAGAGGCTAAATGATTATGCCTTGAAATGAAAATAACACGTGTGATAATCGCAAGGCATGCCTAGCAAGTTACAGCGACTTCGGCCTTATTTTCAAGGCATGCTTTTAGACTAGCACCAGTGTTATTTTCCCGGCATGCGTCGCTCTTCTTACACAGAAAGGCCAAATGATTATGCCTTGAAAATAACGCCTGTGATAATTTCAAGGTATGCCTTGCAAACAGCGACTTCGTTAAATAATAGATTGGATTGCTGTCGCTCCCCTTGCCCTCTCTAGCAGTGGAGCATGAAGTAGCAGAAAACTAGGATAGTGAATTAGTGGTTTCAGGACAATTTTAGAAACTGCATACGAGTCTTGTAGAGGATTTCTGCATTTCTACAGGAGTGTTGAATTTGTCTTTCAACGTTTGAAAAAGGCACAATTATACTAATTTTTTAAAATTTTGATGCAGCTGTTAGGCTGGTTTTATTGTTATTGCTTCCTTCAGATATCCATGCCATCGCAAAGAATTGGAATTTATTCTGGAATTCTGTCTGATAGACCTTTTATTTGCAAATTGGGAAGTTTGTCATTCTTTAACACACAAACAAACAATTTGAAGAGCACTTTTTGTCCTGCATCCTAATATTTCTTACATAGATCTAGATAAATGGATCTAGTTCTAAATAATACGAAACAGAATCATTTCGTAAGGTAGCCATCCATGTTTTGAACTACCAAAAACTAGGGGCTTATTAAATTGGCCTTTGTTACTCTTATCATTATCCCTCGCATTTACAGGTCCAATACTGCTTTTACATTAAGCCATATCAAAATAATGTGGCTTAAATCCTATGCATTTTTTGTTCAGTTAAAATTAATTGCCCTTATCTTCAAATTTGATCCTCATTTTTTGCTCTTGATGTCCTCAAAATTATATTCCATATTTGTCATCTCTGTTATTTATATAGATTTTACTTTTTTCTCTGGCTCAGATTGTGATTTTAGAACACAAATCAATCATTTCTGCTGGGTACAGTTGTGTACTTCACATCCATTCCTGTGTTGAGGAAATCACGCTCAAGGTACTTTTGTTTGTTACTTAAGGGGGTGTGGTGTGTAATATAAAAATCAAAACCTCAAGAAGGAAAAGAATGGACTTGTTATCTATTTCGGTCAACATTTACAAAAGCTTTTTAGTGACAGCACCGGTCTAATAAAAGAAAAAAAAGAAAAACCTAACATCAGGGTATTGGTATCTTGGGGGAGGAAAAAGCTAAGTGCTTTCACTTTTGGATTCTTTCATTAAAAATTTTGTATATTCAATCAGTAGGAATTGACCAATTTGGAACTGGAAAACCCATATGACAAAAAAAAAAAAATGCAACAGCAAAACCTGATAGAGTTATTCTGCAAAAAGACACGGGGAGGAAGTGGGGTTTAAACAGTTAGGTGTTATGTAAGTTTCATTTTTAATACATAAAATTTGATGCTATTGTTTCTGTTCAAAATTTCTCTCTTTGATACATGACTTCTGCATGTTGATTTGTTCATCAACAGGCCATGTTGTGCTTAATTGACAAAAAAACGGGAGAGAAATCACAATTGAGACCTCGTTTCATTAAACAAGATCAGGCGGGCATAGCAAGGCTGGAAGTGAATGGAGGCCTTATTTGTTTAGAGACTTTCAAAGACTTTCCCCAAATGGGCAGATTCACTCTACGAGATGAAGGTAAGATTTCTCCTCTTTTTAATTTGTACATTGGTTATTATATAAAACTTAAGTGAATAATATGGGCAACATTATTTTTGCTTCTCTTTGCTCTTACAGATTCCAGGTTATAGTTCTCAATCTTATTAGAATGAAAGTAATTTTGTTCTGAATTGCATTAAATATTTTTGAAATTTTCGCAGGCTCTCAGTAAGGCAGTTTTTGTATCTTTGGGCTGTGATGCATGAAATCATATTTTTAAAATATGAATCATAGTACCTAATCAAAAAATAATGGTGTTATGCATACATCTTGCCCAGAGTTCTGACATGTATGGAGACACACAGATTCATTTTGTTTTTCCCTACTTCCCAACTTATCACAAGTCATATTTACTGGGGATAGATGTATGATTCTACATGTATTATATTTTCTTGGTCTTAATTAACATCTACAGGGTCCCCACTGGGTAGGGAAATCGGGGAAAAAGTCGGAAATTTTGTGATAAGTTGGGAAGTAGGGAAAAACAAAATGAATCCCCCAAAATTCTATTTTAATTTGACTTTTTTTTTATTTGTGTGACCACATGGAGTAGTTTTTGTGTCCCTTTGGCCTATTGAAGAGATATCGGAGCAGATCCTACAATGCCTATAACTTTCGACTCCTATGCAGCACTGCCAAATGCTTCCATTCGCCTTGAGCAGTCCCTGCATACTGTTGGGCCTGCTTAGGAGACAATATAGGCGTGCGTTTTGACACTCCACTCTTCGTTTGTGATGGCTGGCTGAAAGCTTTGGGTCAGTGCGTGAATGAAAAATTTTATTATAGCATCAGAAGCAGATCTGCCAGCGTTATGCCTTATTACACCGACGCAAAAAAATTACGCCTTGCTCTCAGTACCAAGAAAGCTACACTGAGTTGTGAGCAGGCTCAACAAATCTGTATCCTGATTTAATTTCCTGCTATTTACTTTTTCATTACATGATTTTTAAAAAAAAAGCGCGGTAAGAGCCCATTGTCATTAATTTTTTTTTCCAACTGCCGGTATTTGTATGGACAAAAGGCCTACTTTGATTTTATAACCTTGAATCAGAGTTCTACCAAGTGTGCTGGAATTAAATAAAGTGTCGGTCCCAAAATCTCGATGAAAAGCGTTTTGTTACTGTAGTGTAGTATTTATTTAGCCTTAGCGATTCAATGATCTTTGGTATCGGTGAAAGTTAATTGATGATGCACTAATATTAATGGTCAGCACAGCTTATAATTACTATAATGTCCAATCTGAATCCCATGTTTGGGGGAGGGGAGATAATAAAAAAAACAGCCTTTAATTCACTTCTGAACATAGTGTAAAAAAAATACGTAAAACACTTGCATCTTGCTTGATGGACAAAAAAGTAAGCTGTGATAATGTTTGCACAATGCAGTACTAAGTCTAGTGTATTAAACCCCCAGCATGTCAGCAAGAGATCAAAGAAATGAGGGGTTGGTTGTTTGCAGGGAGTCCAACCTTCGAGACAGCTCAATACAGTATTATAAAAGAAACTTGAAATGCCGACTGTGCATCCAGCAGGATTAAAACAGTTAAAAGATCGTCTTCAAAACCTACATATACAAAAGCAATTTTAAATTTTCCATAATACTCGCTGAGGTACCTGTGGTGAGAATGCTTTTGATTAAGGAATTTTCTGCATTTAGTGGTTTGTCTCCCCCTCCTTTTTTTTAAAAAAGTGTTTTACAGCCGAAAGAAACCTAAAAAGTTGATCTGAGAATTCAAATAGCTCATAAATTGAACCCTTATAGAGCTTAAAGTTTTTATTTATCAATTTTTTTTTTGGTGATATTTTGGCTTTGTTAAGTTTGATCTCATTATCTGAAGTAAATATGACTTGATTCTTGTATTAAAAAATCAATACTGCTGTGGACAGCATTAAACAATTTTCCCCCAACTATCCCCTTTTTTTTTAATCTGTCTTTTTATCCCTTAAATGTGGAGCAAAGCTAATCTCTGTTAAAGGGAGAAACGCACCATCCTCTTTGTTCAGATGGAGCTGAAAGCAGTTTACAAAGTAGACAAGATGGAAAGGCCTTAACAAAAGTAGACATCCTCTAAAAAGGCTCTCCATATACCACTCTTGATTCAGTTTTTAAAAACAGGATAGCAAAATCCTCTTAGTTAAAAGTTGTGATCTATTCCTGTAAAATGTAAATGTGTAGATTCCAAAATTTGTTGAAATCTGTTATTGCTCAAGATTGATGGGGTTTTTTTTCTGCCCAGTGTTGTCCCCATCTGTTTTTCATTAGGCTTTTTATTTTTGAAATATAGCAATTTCCCATACTTTATGTATCTGATACTCTATCATTTTATTACTTCAAACAGGTAAAACCATTGCAATTGGAAAAGTGCTAAAGATCATCGAGTAATAGCATCCGACTGTCTTATGCTGAGGTGCTGGACACCACTTTCATTCAGAGGTATAAAGATCCAACAAAAGAACCAGGCACATACCACAGCAATTCCTAAAATATTCAGATCAATGTCAAAGGAATTTGACTAATTCCACATGGTCTGCTTACTTCATTTCAATTTAAAAGCTTTTCGATTTTAAAAAAAAAAAAAAAAAAATACTTTCTACTGTGATTAAAAAAATTGAAATTTTAAAATCATAAATGCACATCCAGGCCGCATTGAATTATTGGTACAGACAAGAATAAAACAAAAATAAAATGCACTGAAAAGCAATTTGTAATAAATTATATGCATATATATATATATATGAATTTTTTTTTAATAAAGCGACAATGGGGATATTGCTATGTTTTGGGCACTCTATGCCCTTTTTTCAGTAGCGGAATAAAGTGCATTATCATTTTAATAATTTGGCCATTTCAAGAAATTTGGCTTTATTTCATTGGACAACAGAATATTCCCATAGTAAAAGAGAAAGATGAATAAATAAAACCCTTTGTACAGTTTGCTCTACTATCTTGTCCTTTATGAAAGCTTTCTGTCATTTCTCATCTTTCATGTCCCTGTATTCTAGGTAAACATTGGTATTATATGTGCTTGACATAGAATCTGAAAAAAAAAAAAAATACTGGTACAGTTCCATTTGTCAGAAATTAAGAACTCACAATTGGTCTGGGAAAACCAAAGTTTTTATAAAAGGAAATGTCTGGATAAAAGGGAAATTAAATTTTTAGGAGTAAAATATAAGGTATGTTTAAGGTGCAGAATGGCAAAAAAATTCTATGCTACATTTATCTTGCAAATTTAATGTAATTTATCAATTCTAGCTTCATAAAATCGTTTTTGAAGGCTACATCACCACTGCCACAATGATAACATATGAAGCCATGGTAGTCAGGAATTTTTTAAATTCTTAGTTGTTTTAAACCTTTAAACGGGGCTTCCATATGAGGAATATTGGTTTTTTTTTACTTGTGTGATTTAAGGCCAAAGTGGAAATAGATTTTCAAAGCTTTCTGTGTGTCCTAGTAATTAAGCAGTATGAGACCTGGCCAGACCAAATCAAAATTTCCTAAAAGGAGCTACAGGGTAATAATAATTGAGGTCAGTTTATTGAAAACCATCTTACCTTTGATCACTCAAACCTGCCAAGCATCCCTCAAAAAAAAAAAAAAAAAGGGATGTGCCAATTTTATTATATGAATTAGCCTAAACAACTTTTTGACAATTATGTCCAATTTTACCTGCCCTGAAAGGTAGGTCCAGTGCCTCAACTCGCTTATCACCATTATCCCAAATGTGCGATCATGGGCTAGCTTAGCTCCAATAATAAAACAAGATTCAATTTTAAAAATCAAAGCACTTGAAACATAAATGAAAAAATTATGCAAATTTACCCTGCAAAACGCTAGTCCTCAGGGGGCCAGGTAGTCTGTGAGTTAAACCACACATTGTTGTGTAGTTTTAACAAACGGGCAATAGTAGACTTCTCTTTTTGATAGGCCTTGTTAGCTCAACTATGCTTGAAATAGTGAGACAAATTACAAAATTTAACTCAATTCATATCTTTGTCTGTTTGATTGTAGCATGCACTTAAAATCATCTTATGTGAATTGGATTTTTTTCAGTCTTGGTCCACAATTATTTAATGCTATTGAACAGTGTGCTATTTGGGTCCAGATCTTTCAAGTTTTATTTCTTCTGCAATGACAGACTGGTCTTTAGCTTATAAGCGTAGGGAAATGTTAGTTATTTTATTTTCTCTGGTCGAAAGATAAAACTTAAATAGGAGCAAAAGTTAATTTGCTTATGTGTCCTAGAATCGTAATGAACATTTGTATTAGATCAACAAATTATAGCTGAGCATATCCATTAAAGATGACAGTTTGTTACAAATTTTTCAGGGTTTTTTTTTTTTTTTGCTGCTTGATTTTATATGTCCCATGATCTTGATATAAACAATCGCAAGTACGCTTGCAAAAATATAGAATTATTATGGTTTGGAAAGGTTTTTTTACATACGAAATGTCTTTCTTTTTTGGCTATTAAATATACCAAAGATTACTTCACATTTTATTTCAGGTTTATTTGATCTTGCCTTAATTTTAGTGGTGCAAAAATTTACCATTTTTAGTCCAAAATCTGTTTTGACAATGAGAATTCCTGAGACATTTAACTTTTGGCAGTTTAGCCTTTGATAGGACTATCCCAGTCACATGATCTATTTCGTGTGATTTCAAGTAAACAGAGAAAAAACCAAAAGCAAATGCAATTAAAAATTGAATGGTGATACCAAACCGTTCCTTTTGTACGTAATTTCCATGAAGACTCGATTTCATTCTACTGCATGGAATATTGCGATGATTTTCCCCTGTAACCTTCAGAAGAATTGAAAAGCTTCAGTGTCTTGTTCATTGAATTGAATTTTCTGCTATTTGTGGCTGCTGATTACTTGCATGCAAGCTTAAGTCATTGTATTTTTTTTAAAAAGTAAACACAAAAAGACCATTGTGGGGGAGGGAGGTGTGTGCCTCAAAGCTTTTTTTTTCCTGCAGCAGACATCCTTGATTTGATTTGGTGAGGGTAGAAGGATGAATTTTTGCCTTTGGAAGTATGTAATGCTTTGTCTGGAAAGGCTATGCATTATTTTATTGTCTGCCAGCATGCCCATTTGAAACTGTTGCTAAATGAATTTTGAATCATTTTTGAAGGGCACAGGTGTATTTCATTTTAATATATGCTGACATACTGTCCCTTCGTGTAACTGCCTTAATGTAATAAAGGTTTGGAACTAAGGTAATACAACACCGTTGAAGACGTAATTTATATTGTACATATTGATTTTGATGCATATATGTGAGCAATCTGGACTAAATGTTTTATGCACATACACTTATGACTGAAATAACTGTTTCTTGGTGAATTCTATGAGTAAAACTCAATTTGTTTTAATGTTAATTTAGGACAAGTATGTGTGATTTTATTAGCTAAGGTGATGACTCGATTAGAGTCTTGAATATTTAAGTTTTAAGTAAATAGATTTATGACTGAATACTTATAACTTTGTGTAAATGGATACTTGCCTAATTGTGAAAATGAATGATGATGAGCATCAGTTCTTTCAGATGGAATGTGAGCATTCCACAGTGAAGATGCTTACTCAAATGCAAGATATGAAAAAGCCTACAAAATGATGAGTCCTGTGGAAAATGTCGATTTTTGTTTGTGTGTTTGCCAAGGTTACAGATATTGAAGTTAATAAAGATTTTATGAGGCAATTTCTTACTCTGTTCCCAAAATTTTTCACTGTGTGTTAATATACTTTCTATTTCCATATCGAAGGCAGCCACGTAAACTGGTAACTCGTGTTCTGCAAATTTTACAAGTGGCAAGAAAAACTTCACAGTTTCTTTAATGTAGATGACACCAGTTTGATTTTCACACATAAACATGCACATGGCAAGTGCTGGCTAATAGTATATGTCTTTATTTTACATTATTATTACATAATATGCTAATTATCTGAGTTACAATATTTGTCATATAAAAGATCACACGTTAACTATTCTATCTTGAGTTACAATTAATTTACGAGTGGCAATTCACACGAAGATTATGGTAAGTCTGGGTTACAAGTTTTCACGTGAAGTAGAGAGGGAATATAAACGCTTACAATTATTATTGTTTTCTCATGTGGAAAACTGACCTTTATTAAAATTAACGCATTAGGCTATTTTTATAAATTAATTGATTTATCCCAAATTATACAATAGTTACATTGCAATGGTCAAAAAGCGTTAATGTCATTCAAAGTATCAACTCATTCATAGCTTATTGCTTGGAATAAAAATGAACATAAAATGCATAAAATGTACGTACACTTTACTGAACCATGAAGTAAAAGACTTGGGCCTGAAATAAAACACTCAGTCTGCATACTTAAGGTAACCAGTAAGTTTGTTCTAGATTGCCGAGCAATACGATCATTTAGTCAGTGTTTCACTGCTTGGTTTTCCAACCACCACAGTCAAACAATAAGCTTCAGATAGGGTAAATGCATTATGTGTAGAGTTACTTTGTTGTTATTGCATGTGTAAAACTGAATCAATTAAAAATTATGAAAACATTAATATCAAATTATGAGATTTATGTTTTTTATATTGTTTAACTCACTGAGTATGAATACCGTGTATACTGGGTACGAAAACTGTGTATACATGGTCTTCATTTTCCTAACCATAGCTGTTCCAATCTTATTTATACATGTATATCCTTTTTCCAAACCGTTTGAAAAGGAAGGGAAACCACTGTGTAATATTTTCTTTGCCTCAAAAAGTTTCGAGTGCAAACACTATGGCTTATTCCAGAGAGAAACGAAGAGAGATCGAAAGTCTATACAGGAATTTTTTTAGATCTAGATGTAGCCACATCATCCTACATTCTGTAGATCCAACTAGAATCTATGTAACTTATTCCACCAGAGCGTTAAATATTGTGATTAGAAATACAATTATAGGATTGGAACATAAGACTTTTTAAGAGAGGAGAAAATCAAATCCATCTAGCAGCTCCCCCCTCCCCCCCACACACACACTCTATTGGACATGAGGATTGTAAGGGGTATAATCAGTATTGTGCACTTTCCTCTGAGTGACATGGATAAACAAGGCCCTTCTGGATGAAGAATATTTATTAAGAAAGGCTGTTTTAATCAACAGGTATCAAGAATTTCAAGAGGTTAGATATCAAACTAAAATAAATGGCAATATATTTTATGTTACCTTGAGTGTCGATTGAAGAATAAAAGACAAAATATGTCTAAGAGTACCGTACTTATGTATACAGCCTGTTTTTTTTATGCGTGGTGACCTTTTTTGAACTTGTGAATAGGGGTCTTGAAAAAAATTTCAAGGATTTGGTGGGGACCCTGTCTAAATCACGTTTTCACGACAGGCACGCCCACTTATGATCAGCTGGATGCCACAATCTGTCACATTCTCAGTCTTTATCTAGATCTAGAATTGGCAAAATTAGTTCATCTAGATTATATGATAGAGTGCATTTTTTCCACGATTTTCATTTTTTACATAGGTCTATGAAATTTATTGATTATACTTCATGCTTCGAGGTGTATCACACACAAAAAAACTACTGTTGATTGTTGAGCAGAGTGCATTCAAACAATTGGATATATCTTTTCATGTAAATCATAATTTTTACTCAAACTAACTTGCTGATTACTTTTTTTTTGTTTTGTGCACAAAATTTTCTAATGTAGGAGGGCCAAAAAAAAGTTTAAAAGTTTGAAAGTGATAATACTGCCTATTTTGAAAAAAGTATGAAAAAAAGACTTTTTTACAGAATAACATCAAAATTTTACAGATTACATCATACTAATATGAAACAATAAGTACACCAAATTTCATATATAAAGCTATCTTTATTTTTTATACTTCAAAATATCACAGATCTTCCGTCTTGTAATTAAAAAAAATAAATTTGAGTTTAAAGTTAAGCCTTAATTCTCCATCATAAATCTAATATTTAAGAAAACTTGTTGCATAATACAGTATTAAACTTGTCTTTCTTTCTCAATCTGAAATGAGTGATAAATGAAGCCTAACAAATAAAATGTGCAATTTACAAACAAATGAAATATCCACACAAAAAGAAGCTATTAATTATGAATTCAGGCTCATTGCTCAAAATGAGAGATGGTAATTGGTACCTTTTACTTCAAACTGTCCTTATGTGCCATAGGTGAAATAAAGAATTTTTTTTTTAGTGTGTTAAAATTTATTCTTATTATAGCAACTTATTTCCATATGCCTCAAAAACCCTTTGGCTTTAGTTAACTTTTGAATAAATAGTTGACTCGTACTCGTATTATTTTGAACGTTTTCAAAAAATGAATGCAAGAAAGTTGTGCAATCTTGCTACATGCATAGGGATAGGGAATCATCT
>BLXT01000975.1:1275597-1298898 GCA_019648995.1 Plakobranchus ocellatus
TCAAAACTCACCGAAACTTACCACCGAACTCTCCAAAACTCACCGAAACTCTCCAAAACGTTCAGAACGAGTTCTTCTAAAAGCCTACGGCGTTGAATGCCCACCTATTAATGGAAAAGGTCAACTTTGAAACATGCGAAGTCTGATGGTACTGCGGAACAGATTCTCAAAAAATTCCATCCTGCGAAGTTACAGGGATTTAAGCCCCTAAAAGTACAGGCAGACGGCAATTGCTTTTACAGAGCAGTATCATTAGGATGTTTTGGTGCAGAAAAAGTTTCATACTTTGCTGCGAATGCTGTCGGCTGTTGAGGTTTTATTGCATCCTACAGCCTATGACATATCTCACAATGAATACATTGACATTTTTGAGGATCCTCATCTCGCGCATTATTCATATGACGAACTTTGTGAAGGCATATTAAAAGACGGTGCCTATTCATGCATGCTGGCTGTTGCCTGTACAAATTCTGTAATTGGAAATGGTATCATGCCTTATTGTTCCCCGACAGCAGTCCCAAAACTCTTGAGTAACCCTCTCACCAAGGAAGTGAGAGGTAGAGGCTTGAAAGAAGACTATCAAGTCACCAGGAGGAAATACTTCAGTGTAACTGACCTGTACAGACTTTTCCGAGAGGTCAATTCCTCTCACACAGTGGGTTACTTAAAGGAGCTCAGTGTGTATGGAAATATCTGCGGCTTTGTACAGATTCCTTTTAAAGTTTTACTTCATATATCTGTTGGATTTTTAATGGTTTTCTATCTTTGTTTTAGTTTGCTTGAGCATCTGACGGAAGCCTGTGAGAGAGAGTGAATGAACAGAAACCCTGAGATCAAGGCTTAATGGTAGACTGGATATACCAATAATCAATCAATCAAACGACATTCCTAGACATCCCTGTGACAGTTCCAAGGAGTGATTCGCAGTCGTGATCTACGGTGTTGCTCGGAGGAGGAGATGGTGGAGGAGCTGAGTGGCGTCACTCACGCTCGGCGCATCAAGGTGCGTCGGGGTGAGGACAAAATTCGGACCGACACCGTCGTCCTAACCTTTGACAGCCCGAAGCCGCCAAGTAGAATACGTGCGGGTTACCTGACTCTTAATGTCATCTGTACGTCCCGCTCCCGATGCGCTGTTATAAGTGCCAACGCTATGGCCACGGCAAGGGCAAGTGTACGAAACCTGCTGCTGTATGTGTTAGATGTGGCAAGGGTGGTCATGTCGAACGTGATTGTTCGGCTGACCCCTAGAGGAGACTATGCAGCCAGTAGCAAGACCTGTCCGAAGTTCTTTGAAGAACACGCCATTGTTCGCTACAAAACTGAGAATGGCGGTACATTTCAGCAAGCCCGTAAGGCAGTTGTGGTTGAAATCCATAGAACGATTTCAACGCGAACATCTACTAATGCCCTCAAATCACAGCTTCGAACGAAGCCAGCAGCGCTCCTCAAGGATGGCGGCAGAAGTGCCCCTTCTGCCCCGCCCAAGGGGAAAAAAGCCCAGAAAGATTCTCCGGCTCTCAGTCCCCAGAGAGCAGCAGAATCTGAAATAGCAGCCAAGCACAGGGCCGAAAAGTCGAAAAGACAGGAGGCTCCTAGGGAAACACTCTTTTTGCTCCTCTGGCGATGGATGCTGAGGATATTATACCCTCAATCTGGGGGGATTCCTCCACCCCCATCTCCCCGAGGACCTCCGCCTCCCCTATGGAGCGCCCTCCCTCCACCTCCAAACCCCAATCCCCTCCAAATCTCGTCCGCCGCCCGTGGCGGAGAAACCCCAAGGTCCTCCGCCTTTCCCCTCGCCTCCCTACCCCCTCAGCCCCGAAGTCCATGTGACGGAGGGGGTAAAGGCTACTAAAAAGATAAAAAGCAATACATTGTCTGTGGTAATGAATACCATGGTTCAATGGAACATTCACGGTTTTAGAAGCAACTGTTGTGGCCCTGCAGGAATGCAGGCTTGGGGAGGGCCAGTTGTCACCCCGGGGTTACACTCTGCTTCTTTCGCAGGGTGGGTCCCCCGAGGCGAGGCGGCCCTCCTCATCAGAAACGGAACCCGTTTTTTGGAAATTGATCTGAAAACTGGCCTGTATGCTGCAGCTGCCACAATCTGCCTGGGAAAGACTCTAACCGTTTGCTCTCTGTACCTGCCTCCCAACAATTCCCCAGTTTCGAGACTTTATCATTCTAAATTCTGGAGAGCAAAATTTTGTTCATTCGGCTTATCATTCGACCTCAGCGATTGATTTGGCAGTGGCTTCACCCTCCATTGCCGCCGAATGTTCCTGGGCTGCCCAAAGTGATCTGTGGGGTAGCCATCACTTTCCAATGTTTTTAACCCTTAAGCCTAATTATCCCCAATGCTATTTAACTTGAAAATAAATAATATAATTAATTCTGTTTCTAAATATGTAAATGCCTCTTTATTTGTTGATGATTTTGCCATTTACGCTCAGGGTAAACACCTTCAGCATCTTGAGCGCACCATTCAACTGTGTATAAATAATGTTCAAAAGGGGTCTCCGAGAACGGTTTCAGATTCTCGGTTTCGAAGACCACCTGTGTCCATTTCCATAGGCAAAGAATCTTCACTGAGCCCGCCCTTCATCTGGACGGTCAGCCGATCCCGATGAAGGGTGAGGCCAAGTTTTTAGGGGTCATTTTTTACCACAAACTATCTTTTGCGAACCATGTAAAGTATTTAAAAAAACAAATGCTTAAAGGCATTAAATTTATTGCGCGTCGTGGACCATACGGACTAAGGTACGGATAGAGCCACCCTTCCTAAGCTTTACCGCACCCTAGTCCGGTCCAAGTTGGACTACGGCAGTGTCGTATATGGTTCCGCAAAAAGCACGTTCTGAGGGTCCTGGACCCTATACATCATCAGGGCCTTCGTATTCCCTCGGGGCCTTCAGAACGTCACCTATTAAAAGCTTGTACGCCGAGGCTGGGGAGCCCTCTCTCGAGCATCGGCGTATCAAGCTAGCTTTTAGTTTTAACCATGTATTGAAATTAAAATGATTACCTCGGAAATCTAGGCCACGATTTTGTATTTGAAGCTCCGTTGTCTGACTCTTCTGCTGATTCATAATCAGAACCCAATCTTGTCGCCAGTACTTTTGAGCATATTAAGAATGCTAAAATCAACCTAAATACTATTGATAACTTTTGATAATTTACATGTCCAGTGCCCCCCACCTTGGGAGGAGCACAAGGTTAACGTTGATATTTCTCTAACGAAGCAAAAGAAAAGGAAGATACCAGCAAATTTGCTTATCAAAAAGAATGTTTTAGAATCAAAGAAAAATTTTCAAACCATTATACTGTTTTTACTGACGGCTCTAAACTGGAGGAAAAAGTTGCGGCCGCGGCCTATTTTCCGGAATACCCAGGCCGCTAGAAGGTAACCCGCCTAAGAGACGGGGCATCCGTCTTCAGTGCTGAGCTAGAGGAAATAGCCTTCGCGCTCACAGAAATTAAAAAATTCACTAAATATCACAAAAACTTTGTTATCTACAGTGACAGCCTGTCAGCCTTACAGGCTATCCAAAGCAAAAATTTCAAAGTAATAGATATCAGGCGCCTGTACAATTTAATCCAAAAATTTCCACTTTATGTTCACATCTCTTTTGTCTGGATTCCTGCTCATGTAGGCATCCAGGGGAATGAGAATGTGGACAAACGTGCAAAAACGGCCCTAAATAGAGCACCATGCTCGGGAAACTCATTTGCTGGTCCGATCTAAAAAATCTAAAAATAAACGCTTACATCCACTCCGTCTGGCAAAAAAATTGGGATACTGAGGGGGCAAACAAGCTCCACGTAGTACTCCCTAACTTGGGCGAAGACCTCCACAGGAGAGGCGAAGGAGCCGGTAGAAAACGGGAGACGGTAATGTGTATGCTTCGGGTGGGCCACACATGGTTCACCCAGAGCTACCTTTTAAAAAATGTTGAATGAACAAGCAAAGAAGCTGAAAGCAATAACGACATTCCCAGCAGACTATCAAGTCACCAGGAGGAAATACTTCATAACTGACCTGTACAGACTTTTCCGAGAGGTCAATCCCTCTCGCATAGTGGGTTACTTAAAGGAACTCGGTGTATATGGAAATATCTGAGGCTTTGTACAGATTCCTTTTAAATTTTTTCTCCATTTACTCTGTTGGATTTTTAATGGCTTTCTATCTTTATTTTAATTTGCTTGAGCATCTGACAGAAGCCTGTGAGATAGAGTGAAACCCTGAGGTCACCGCTCAATGGTGGACTGGATATACCAATAATTAATCAATCATTCGGAGAATTTTGGTGAGTTTCGGTGAGTTTTGGAAAGTTTAGGTGAGTTTCGGAGAGTTTCGGAGAGTTTTGGAGAGTTTTGGTGAGTTTCAGTGGTGAGTTTCGGAGAGTTGCGGTGAGTTGCGGTGAGTTTCGGTAAAAAGACATACCCGATGAAAGCTGTTGGCCTTTGTGGCTTGCAAAAAGTGGAGGAGCGAACTCTTTGAATGCTTCATAAAGATAAAATAACTCAACATACACACTAGACGGTAAAACTCTCTTAGCTGTTGTGCTTGGAATATTAGATCTCTACCGAGTTTTGAGTCAGTGTCGTGTACAAACTTTGCAAGAAGAAACTCAAGCGGGGTCAAATTTCAAACTTATAAAGTCACAAAATTACTTACCAAAAGGGTTTAAAAAACTCATAAATATTCGTGATAAGCCTTCTAGAATGCTAGAACAAAATTATTCTTGTTTATTTATCACTGTAGGAAAGCGCAAACATTGTGACAGATGTTTTTCAAATTATAGAGAAAATGGCAATCAAAAATTTAAAAATCTTATATATGCATGTGTTAAGCATCGACTGATGAGGCAAAAATTAAGAAAGGACAATGAGAATCCACTTTTGAATTTTTGTATACAAAATTTGAGATGATAATCAGTCATTTTGCACAAAAAACAACAAGAACAACAAAAATCCAAGAAAAATCGCACACAATGACTTGTAAAGGGTCTTATCTCCCTCACATGACACTTGCAAAAAAAAGGTGTAACACCCGGATTTATAGTCAAGATGTATTGCTATTTCAGAAAAAAAAATTGACGCGAAAACTCTCATCGGGGGAGGGCGTTGCCCACTGGCCCAAGCACTATACGGGCTTGACGGGGGTTGCAGGAATAAGAGAGACCCTGCCATACTACGGAGTTTGATTGCACATGCAAAATCTTGTTTTTATTAAGGATGTGTTTTATGTGAAAAGAGAAAACAATCTAGGCACGAATGTATTGTTATATCTGTACCGGCACAAATACTGCGAATTATATTGTTACTTCTTTAGGTGCCTTGTCTGGAGCAGACACAGTGGTGATCATTTTCCTCCACTCAAACCTATTCTTGGTCTTTGTTAATCTGATAAAGTTGTTGTTGCTACTGTTGCCTATTGCTCATGAGTTCAAATTTTCGATAAACAAAAGTATTTTTGTTATTAAAAGTTATCCTCTGCCTCCCTCAATGCGTTTACCTTGAATTTTTCCATTCATTGCTAAGTGCTCCAAACCTTTGTGTCAGCATTTATATGTCTGAAATATTGCAGTTGCTCCATCTAATGGCTTTATTTAAGATTAGCCTCTTTCAGTACTAATTCATGGGACTTTTTTTCCGTCCATGATACCCTTATCATTCTTCAGATAAATCATATCCCTATAGCTTCTAGTTTTCTCTGTTTCCGTGTTTATAAATTGAAATTAAAAAAAAAGAATAACTGTTAAAAATTAAGCATCAAATAGCACAAAAAAATTGTAACAGGTAATGCATTTAATCATTCGCAAAACAAACTATCCTGTTATGAAGTTTAAGATTTTCAAATTATAATGTGAATAATGATACGTGTAATTATTTGAATTTTGACACGAACATTCCAAAAAGTTAAAGGTTACAAGCCATTTGTCGACAGATGCCTTGTAATAAAAAGTTAAATTCTCATTGACAATTAAAAAGCATCCAATTGCTTAGTAGAGAAAGTCATAGGGAATAAAAAAAAATGCCCTAAGGTTTAAAACTACATTTTTAACGTTGAAATAAGGCTTAATGCCGCTGTTAGGATTAAAATCAAATGTATGAGCAATAAGCAATTTATCTAGAAAAGGTGATGACTAGCATAAACATTTTAAAGAACAGGGCAGTATAGAACTGAAGCTATTCAAACAACCATGCCAAATACGTCACACGTAATATTTCGGCCTGAAAATGGTTCATCTTTTAGAGAGTTAGATTTAGCTTGTGGAAGCAAAGAAATTATGGGATCCTTTTCTGATAATGATATAAGTCAATTTAACTCACAATGCCATTATTATTCTAAACATTTGCAGCTACGTTTGTTTTCAGTGCTAAGCAAATACATGTACAACTGTTTACAATACAAGGCATCACGGGTTATTTAAAAGTAAAAGGCTTCTGATGAGGATGCAAGTGGCAATTCAAGTTTAAAATTAAATATGCAGAATAGAGACAATCTAATACTGAGCTTTGCTTTGTTATATTATTAATTATTTGTCCAGCTTCATGAACATTTTTTCAAAAGATGCTTAGGTATCTAAAAATAAACGTTTGAATGTCATGTCATTGGTCTATTTTGCAAGACGACAAAAAATAGGCCACCACTGAAAGCCTTTTTTTTTCTCTCCAATTTATTCTAGAAATGAATCTGGTAAAGTGGCATGGCCAAAATATCTAAAAGTTGGGTTGGAGACTCCCGGACTTAAGTAACATTGTTTTCTTTTCTTTTTTTTTTTTTTTACGCCAAATGGTTCCTTACAAAATTTCGCCCATGAGTTGATATTCAATGCATATTTTTCCCTTTCTACTAATTTTCCTCTTTGGCACCTTTCCCAGTATCACAGACAATTTACAAACACCAGAAAACTACTTGAAGTTGGAGGATTTTGAATGTGTGATATATTTAATGTTCTTTTCCATAAGAAAAAAATCATCATCCCACAAAATAGTACAATTGCTTTAAATATACAGGTATTAGATTTATTCCAATACCAAAATTTACATGATAAAAAACATAGAGCAATTACAATGGTTTATCTGGAAATGCTCGCTACATGCTAGACACAATCACAGACCTGAAACATCTCCCATAGCAAACTCATTCGAAACCTTTGTAGGTCTTTGTGTTACAAGCCATGTTTACACCAGATCACAGAAAATTCAATCACAGCAAAGTTGCAATTTACCCCTTTAAACGTTAAGCAAGGAAAAATTGCCACACTTTTTCTTAAACTCAAAATTAGGTTTACCTTGCCGAAGTGATGATTCTCATATTGTTCCTACATATAATACAGTTTAATGTCTCAGGATTAGTCCAAATAAGTTTTTTTGAACATTTATTATCATTGGAATAGCCTATAACCTTTTTTTCCTTAAGATTTGCAAAGGTGAAACTGGATAGATATTGATTCTGAGATAGAAACTAAATATAAAACTTGTACCTTAAAAAAATGGAACTTTAAGGGTTTTTTTCCTAAAGAGTTAGGTCTGTTTGCAACATCCAACTCATTCGTAGTACAGATCTCAACACATCAATTATATGTATAGGTCAAACACTTTTAAAGGAAGAAACAGCAGAACAAGAGAGTGAATTTTAAAGCAAAATTATGGCAAATAAAAAATACCTACACAGACCTCTAGATCCAAACTAAAGGACTGCAGAATCTAAGCTTTATTCAGACTTTTAGATTAAGGCTCATGTCAAAGAAAGTAAAACCAGGTAAATTAGACCTTGACGAGCAGAACCTTTGCCTAGGAATTGACTATGCATGTCTGGTGGGCTGCACAATTAAGCCCAAAGGCTTAAAACATAAGATTAAGGGATAGGTCTGCCGAGAGAGAGAGTAACCATTTGCCAATATTCGCCATTAAAGTGATATCAATGTGACTTTGAGTTTTAAGAAAAATGATTATAATTTTCCAAAAGTGATATAAACCATTCAATGGAGTAAAGGGGAAAAGTAGATCTAAGCTAAGAATATAGATTATTAGTGGGACCTAGAATATAGATCTAATGTGAGATGGTAGTTTGTACGAGACCCATTAAATAAATAACATATCAATTAAGTCCACTCAGAGTTTGTAGGCCTATGTAAGAAAAATGAATGCCATTTCATTTAATAATGCTTGCGAGATGGCTTAACTAATATGTCATGTAAGGCTCTAAATTTAATTTTTGTATATATATATAACTTACTTGAGCAAATCTATTTGCTAGAAATTAATTATGGCAGAACAATATAAAAATTCAGGGCTTTTAAGAGAATATAATGAAGTCCTGTTATTCTGAAATCATTGGGATAAACAAGGTACTTCAAATTATCTGAAATTCGAATTATCAGACACACATAGAATGAGAAAAATCCCACCTTCGTATGTCACAAAAGTTGAACATGAGAGCAACTATGAAGATCCCTTTGACTTCCAATTTATTTCTCTGACATTCTTCCATGGACTGAAAGCAAGCAGCAATGTACATCTAGGCTAACATACACACAAAAAATAACATATCTGACGAAACCAAAGTTTGCTCCTTTTATTACAATTAAGACATAACCCACACAGGGGTAGACTGAAAGTCGGCAGCTTTATACTAGACCTAGGCTAGGTGATGACAGGCAGGCTATATTGCAGAGTAGAAATAAAAATGTTCAGAATAAAGTGGAATAACCTACTCTATTTATAGCCCCCAGCAAGCAAATAAGACAAGCAGACAACCTAAAGATCTAGGACGATGCAAATAATTCTAAGCCGCATGCCGTATCCATCTTCAGAAATTAGATTTAAAAAATGTTCCGAACTTCAAAAGCAAGACGTATCAAGTGGCTATCGTAAAATCTGCTAAGTCTACTCTGACCCAAGCCATCATGAGTCACCACATTACGACCACCACTTCCTTCCTTTGGCAGCCTAGGAAGCATTAAATTCACATCCGATACCTAGAGTCTATCTGCTTTCCCTTTCCTAGACTAACTGCAGAATCTTGTTTACAGGCGAAACAAATATACACATACACAGATAAATTGGTCGTCACTCAGAATATTGAACTGCTATAAAAAATAACAAAATGACTTTGAATAAACCATATCCTTCCATCAGACTTTGATTTATAGGATGTTTTTAATATTTCAGAGAATTATTATTCGGTAAAATAAGCTCATTTTGAAATAACCAAAAATTCAAACTATGCAGATTCAAACTATCTAGACTGAATTGCGTATTTGCATGGCGACACCACAAAATGAGATGTTTTGCAACAAGATCAAGTGTTACAAATTGGTAGAGTGGTCATAATTGTCGATCTTAACAACAGCATTACCTCATTAACTAAGGACAGTCTTGCAAATGAATGTTGATCGTTAAAGCTGGCGGCTTGACTTATCCAAAGACTTATTGTAGACTGTATTTGTTCTTTGCAACTGAATAAAGCAACAGTAGCTCAATATGTTTTAGAGGTATAAGATTCACTTATAAGAAGAACAACTTATGCCTGTTTAACTTTGGTGAACTCTACTCAAATGTATTTTATATCAATGATTCAGGTTTTGCCCTTTAAAGTTGTTTCAAAGCAAAACATGAAGCAATGGTGTTTTTTGCTGTTACATCTGAGAAATCCCACCAAGTGAAAAAAAAAAGTAATATTAGGGTGTCAAAATGGTTCTATTAAACATCAAGATCATGAAAAGAACACAAATGAAATGAGATATGTTTAACTTTATATCCTTTGTTCGTCCAAAGGAGAAAAAAACTTCAAGGGCATCATTTGGCTGATCACTAAATTTTTTTCAACTTGAAACGGCCAAACCAGACAAAAAAGGTTACAGTTTCTGAAACTACATATGGTCCAAATTTTGCGGAAAAGCCTGTTCTCACGGGTGTTTAGTTATGTATGTTTGAACACTTCATCCCTTGGACTTCATGTGCACAAAACCCTGAAACCATCCGATTCATGTAATCTCATCTGCGCTCATAGATTAACAAAAACTGATTGCCTTCGTCTCTCTAAAAAGATTCACATCTCCTCCCACACACACACCAAATGACCACCCACCACCTTCGCCACACATTTTTGGGGGGGGATTTTTTTTTTTTTTTACCTAACAATCATAAGGTGATGATCATGAAAATAATGACAAAGACAGTCTTCTAAAATTAATTGTGTTATGGGGTAAAGATGATTATCATGATAATTATGATAAAGTTATGAGGATTTTCAAGTTGAGATATTAATGTGATGCCTATGGTGGAATACTGAAATAAAATGAAAACAGTATTTTAAGAGTTTTTGAAAGATTCTTTTGTCTACAAACGTTAGCAATACTTTCAAAGAATTTTTGGTACTGGTAATTCATTGCTTTCTGCTCAAGCCATTAGCACTAATAGGCTACCAAAACTTATAGAAGCTAAACAATTCTCGGTGAATCGACCAGCAGATCACAACCACTTTCTTCAACAATCTTGGTTAGATAAAGGATATGACCTTGTCTTCATGATGTTTACATTTAGAAATAAAAAATTAAGTACACAAGGCGCACATAAAGGAAGCCTTCATTACGGACAGTGAAAAATAAAAAATTGAAATTACGGCTCAAATAATCAAGGCTAAATTTTTCAATTTAGCAATCCTGCAAATGTGTCTGACTCCTGACTAATGCTAAGTACTAAAGGTAAAAGATAAAACACATAGTGTTGACAAATGATAGAAATCAAATACATGACAATAACTTTATGCCAAAACTAACACTTAAACAGATATTCTTCAAAGAATTAAAAGCCTATCTTCAAATTTGTCACAAAAAAACAAAAAAAAAAAAAAAAACCTAGCTGGAAAAAAATTTGTACCCTGATGAAGAAAGAATCTTAGAAGGATGCAAGAATGTTTAACATGTTTGAAAATGTATAGCCCAGATGTATATGTTTCTTTTCTCATATCAAAATTATTAATGAATAGCCTTATCAATTAAGAAAAAATTATGTACCTGAAACTATTCAAACTTAAAAATAACTGAATATATAAGGGATAAGGGAAATGAGTTTAAAAAAAAATTCAAGAATTTTAAGACTCCAAATGAAGGCCTCAGGTTTTAGCTTCTATAAGTTTTGGTAGCCAGACAAGTCCCATTTTTTGACTTTTTTCATGATTGCCCCTAACCTATACAGCTGGTCATTGTCTTTAAGCCCAATAACTGATAAAAAAAAAAAAAGGAAAAACCAGTCTTGTCACGAGATTTTAGCACTTAAAAATAATGTATCCTTTGACAGAACCAGACATGTCCATTACAGGACCAAGGAAAAATGAGCTACATGCACTTGAAAAAGAATCCCCTCCTATCACATGACCTAACTAGCTAATCAAAAGCAAGCACGCCATTAACAACACAGTCCAAGATGGCTGACCACCATGACGGCCATGTTGTGACAGATACCCTTAGAAAAGAAAAATTAATGGAAGAAAACAAAAGAAAGCCCCCCCCAAAAAATAATAAAAAAATAAAAAATAAAAGTGAAAAGCCATACCAAACTTGAAAACTGCCATTGTAGATTTAGGTGCTTTGAGGTTGTCAGGAATAAAGGGGCCACGAAAAAGGAAAGATGGTGTGTTTTGTGATTGGACTAATCTTATTTTTTTTTTCCCTTGCTTCTTTATTAGGCACTTTTTGTCTATTAGTATTAAAAGTTATATTTTTTTAAAATTTGTGTCTTTTCATTTATCTGAGTATTGTGTGCTAGTGTAAACTATCCGTTCATTCTGTTTATATGATATGGTTGTGTTGCTTTGTGTTGGTAAAAAAAATCACAAACAGATTCGGATGTTTTTACATCATAAGAATGTACTGCATTGCCCAAATTCTTGCAAAACCAATAAATCTGTATCTAAAGAGACATAAAAAGATTTAAAAAAGCATACAAATTCATTGGTATAACATGATAAAGAAAACAAAATATATAAAATTTTGGAAAAATCAGACATGTCATACAGACACCCTATCCCTTTTCTAACAAAAAAAAATAACAGTCATGTGCGCAGATCATAAAATTTTTAATTGATTCATAAGTTAAAAGGTAAACCTACGTGAGTGCATAGTTTGAACTCGAACCTATCATTGGTTTGGGACTGTGACCGTTTTGAAACTTAAAACTGAAATATCTCAAAATCTTGTCAAATGTGACTTGTCTGGTTTTTCCCCTGAGGCCTTCAAATGCTATACAGTCACTTTTGAACTATGTGTAGGTGTAGCATTAATAATAATGTTACACACTAGATCTGCAATTCTAAATCCTGTGCAGAGGTGTTAACCTTTAGCTTTACTTTTTAAGGGTGTTTATTTTTAAGCTTGGGCCTACATACTGTACTTACTACTACCACTAATACTAGGTATTGGCTATACTTTTCAGTGAGACTGCTGCTTGTTTCTGTTTGTCTTTCCTGACTAAATACAGGTCTACAGTACTGTCAACCATCCATAGCCCTCTGTAATGAATTATCAAACGCAAAACTCTTATTCACTGCCCTACCATCCTTTGGTGGCCAATCCATTTATTGCAAAACATTAAAAAAACTTCAATATTACTTTACAAATGGAATGAGGCATTGAAGTTTTGTTTGAAGCAAAAATCTTTAAATAAGGTGGTTAATGTTCTACAGGTGAATTGCATCTTGAAATAAAAGAATTCGATATTAGTAGTTTCAATGTACATGAATTAATTAAACTCTAAAACTAGCCATACACTGATTGAAGCAGCAAATGAGCAGTTTGATTCTAAAAAATGTCTAATGCTGTAGTCTGAAAAGATTTCCTACTTAACACTTTCTGTAGAGATTGCCAATCATCGTATTTCTTGTTTTGAGCATATTTTCTCGTTTTAAACATTACATTCTCGTTGCACCCAAATGATAAATTGGTTATGTATACATACACCCATAGAGACATATGAAAAAGAAAAGAAAGTACACTCTATGAGTCTTTGATTGTGAAAGTAAGTTTTGCCTATTCTCTTGAAAGCTCTATTTTGTAATCTCACCCTTTTGCAACAAAAAAGAAAAAAAAAAACTACATAAAAGAACATTGTTGTTAGCCACTATGGAAAAAGAGTTTGTGAACAGGTTAACAAATATATGTTTATATAATACATAATAATGCATGAGAAAAATTCATGCTAAATTTTTACAAAAGAAAAAAAGTTAAGCCAGAAATGCAAAAACCATATGAATATATTTGATGTGTTTCTCATAAGATTTTCTTATTTTATGGAAAGAAAAAAAACAACACAACTCAAAACTTGAAAACAAAATTTTCTGCCTTTTGCTGGTTGTGATACATTTAAAAAAAAAAAATACTTTACTGCTAGTAAAACTTTCATATATTTTTTCCACAAATCTAAAAAAAGCATTATTTAAAGACTGACACACATAGGGTTTTAAAAAAATTAATTGGCACATACATAATATTTATTTGCAATTTTATGGAGTATCTATTTTGGTATGTGCGTCATTATTGTATTTCTTTAGTTTTGAAAAGGCAAATTGTTTCTTTGTCTTTATGACAAGAGCAAATCATAATAATGGTGGAAAAAGCATAAACAATACAAATAAAAAGATATTGCTTCTCTCTTTTTACATTTAGTCTCGCTCTTTCTGGTGATAAAAAAATAATACTATATGTTTTTTTTTGCATTTTGCTCCTGGGCAATAATAAAAAGGATAACCTGCTAGTTCTGTCTCAACATTATTATCACTTTATTAAGCATTGGCCAGCCTCAAAAGCTTCATCAATATCCCAGAAGGCAACACACATATTTAGCACTCAATGCTACAATAAAGATAGCTTGCTAGTACTATCTGAAAATTATTATTACACTCTGTATCAAGCAAATCCTTTTTTTACCCTAACCCCTTATCTGTTGACAAAGAATAAAGATGATCCTAAAGTTAACTCAGTTAACTCATGAAAGACTTTTAAAGAAAGAATGATTTTGGTTTATGTGAACTCAACTGCACTCTACTCCTAGGTTGCAGCTACAATGTGCATATGAGCCAAGCTTGTTTCTAAAAAGTGTTGCAAAACTGGGTCAAGGTCTGAATATTGCTTGTGGTCTGGCTTTAAACTGATTTCTTTTAAAAAAAGATATTGAACAGATAGACTTTTCATAGGATTAGTGAAATAATTTCTACCACCTAAAAATACATATCTTAATATTTTATATGAAAACATATCTTAAAGTTCAAATGACATATGATACAGTACAAAAACGATCTAGCCATAGACAAGTAATGTTGGCTTAAATTTTTGCAAAAGGAAATAATTCTCAACAGTAAAGTTTCAAAAAAAAAAGAAATATAGTTAACAGAGGGACTCTGATGAAACAGTTCTAGATATTTAAAAAAAAAAAAGGATTGTCAATGTTACGACAGTGTTAATATTAATGCCCTTACTTTTTTAAAACTTTTTTTGTGTGGCATAATTACAAAATAAAATTTGGTTACAACTTATACAGAAAAAAAAAAGGTCATTTATCAGCTTACCAGCCATACAAAAGTCACTTAATTTAAGTTAATTTTTATCTACATTAATAATCTCCTAAATAACATTAATGAAATTTTCAAATGATATATATCAGAGTTGTTGTTTTTTTTATTTCTATTAAGAAACCGTTGGAGGTTTTGAATGCATCCAATTTAAAGAAAAAAAAAAGTGAACTACATATTTAACTACTTATCAATACAAATCTTTTTCTGAAAAATATACCATGTTGACTCTGCTCATAATGCAAAAAATCAAGTATTGGAAAAATTGTGTGGCGGCACAGGAAAACCAGGACAAAGTCGCAAACAACAAAACGCCACAAACGTCAAAACTAGTCGGTCAACCTGAAATCTAAAAAAAAAAATGAGTTCTTTACATATTGTGAAAGGTTAGCCCTTTATTTAATGTTTCCCAAAATATCAAAGTAAAATTTAACCCAGAAATGTGTTTATTTTGTGGGGTTTTGAATTGGTATGTATCGTGCAATGTTGCTCAAAATTGTTTTTGTTACGTGTTTATAAATATCTAACTTCAGACTTCTTGTGGAAAGACACAGCTGTAACACAGCATATTATATCGCATATCAAATGAAAGCTCTTCTTTTGCTCTCTTAAAATAAACATAGTGCGCATAAATACAACGGATTGGGAAGAAGTGCGCATAGTGTAAAGCATCGCATGTTCGTTCCTAAAACGCAAAAATGGTCTATATTATGGAATTTCACCCGTAAAAAAATTTCTCCAGCTATATAAGGGCTGCAGATTGTGTTGAGCATATCAATTTTTAAATTTTTAGTAGATTTAATGGATGTAGATCAAAAGATTTATGAAAGTAACCTCATCAGCATTGTTGCAAGATCAAATATCAAACTAGAATCCAGATCTTTGAAATGTCATAACTTTGGCTTTTGTAAAGAAAGACAAAAAATTTGAACTGCACTGTATTCAGCGAAACCAGACCTTTCATTTGGTACCAATATCTCTATATGTCTAAATTTTACGCTTGTCCTGGTTTCCTTGTGCCGCATCACAAATAGCACGTATTCAAGTTTTAAATGTTACTCTTCTTTAAAGTCAAATGAAAGAATGTAAAACTCAAGGTTATTTTGATAGCTCAGAATGAAGAATCACACACATTTCATGTAATCCTTGCAACTGAGAAATAACTTCTGAAAACACATACATGAATTACAGAAGTGAAAGCTAGAATTTTTTTTAGGTGTAAAATGACCATGAAATGTGACAAAGCCATAAAGGACCATGAGTGCACACCTTTACATACGTGCAAAACCACCCACATACATGAAAAGTGATGCTAAGGATAAATATTGAAACATTTCAATCCTTGTGCACATTTCAGGTAAACTGACTTGTAAATTTATAATAGCAACACGACACAAATATTTAAGAATATTCTCTATAAGACAGTTATACAGCCATTCATAGATTATCACTTTATCAAAAACCCCACTGGGTAATTCATGAAACTTGCCATCTTTTCAATAAGTTATACTCACCCCATTAGATAATCAAGATAAAATATAAGGCACGATTTTACTCCAGATCTTCATTTATACATGTCTTTAGCTTTTTTATGCAGCTTTTTATCCAAAGTTTGCTCCACTAATTTTTAACGATGCTAACAAGGTGGAATGATACTATCAGAGTACAATGTTAAAAAAATGTAGATAACACTTTGATAAACGATTCACACTACATATGTTTTAAACAATTACTAAACAACTAGTGCAGTTGATTTGTATTAAGTAAGTAGATTCAAAAAGAGAACAAATGAACAAATAACACCAAAGACAAACAACAAAATAAAGTATGATTTAGACAGGGAACAAAACTCTTAGTCTTAACAGAGCTGAGAATTACAAGCTTTTGTAACATCCATCCATGTAAAAAAAAAAAATGTCTCTTCATATCAGAGTAAAATCACCGCAAATGCATTTTTTAAAATGACACCTTTGTATCAGTGCAAACAGATGATAAAATCACAACCAACACATACCCAGGAGTTGAAGAGAAGAAAAGGGATGGGTAGAGGACGAATATGGTAAAAACATTTGAAAGCATTGCTTTTGTAATCTTTTACACAAGGTGACAAATTCACTGCTACTTTTGCATCTGTGATATTCTGTAAAAATTATGCATTTCTAACTTTGTTAATAAAAATGGTAAATGCTTTATCTCACGTCATACTTTTTGCCTCTTAAAGAGTTATCATTTGTTGTCTACTTTTCTTAATTGCTGATATATGATAATAGAAAAGATAAAACATCAACATTACTGGTATGCCTTATCTTTTGTTATTGTTCTCATTGATGCAATTAGCCTTGAGACCACGGCAGGCAAACAGAATCCAGAATGAATTTCTACATCTATTTTTCTCAACCATACAATCAACTAACAGGAAGCACATAGCAGGTAAAAAAAATATTTTTTCTCACTCTCTCATTTACTCATGCCGCACATTATACCTCTGAGAAATGCATCTTGCCTTATAATCCTGATGACTTCCCTGAAATAAAATTAGCGTACACTTAGAAATAGGCCAATAATTACAATTTAATAAAACCCCAAGTCAAAGTTTTAAACAATCTCCTGAGAAAAATTGGTTGAATGATTTGCCTTATAAACAGAAAATTTATTTCAACTTCTGTTATATTGACCTTTTGAGAGTGATTAAGGTAGTATAAAGTTGAGTTATACACACAAGATCAAAAGCTATCTATTGTTTTGAATAGATAAGATTACTGATTGAATTAAAGTGTTTCATTATTTTCAAAATTTATGCTGAGCCCACTTCATTTAGACACTTCAAATTAAGCAAATGCTAATTTATCCAAATCTAAATGTATAAAAGAATTTATTTCTACTGACGAGTTTTATTGAAACACTATCGCAAAAAAGCATAGAAAACAATGATTGATTATTGTAAAAATAAATGCAACACTTATGCCGGGCTTCAGCTACCTGCATTTCAGGGTTAGTGGGGGCAATGGTAACACTGACAGACTTAACTCAACTACAACTAAAATATCCCTGGTACCATGCCTTGAATAGAATCTGCTTTAACTTCGAATCTGCCAACCAAAATTTTAGTATAGAAATATGAATTGTTGTCATGTTTTTCTCTAGCAAAACACCATTTGTCACTGTGCATGGTAATGAAAAGAAACTGTAAAAAAGAAGTTTAAAATGAGGAGCCACTGATCTGAGAATTGACAAAGAGGTGGGGTGGGAAATGAAAATAAATAATCCGCTAATTTTTTGTCTCAGGTTTGGATAAATATTTCTTGGAGGCATCATACACAACTGAAGCACCATTCAATATCAGGCAAGACAAACAAGACAAATTAAAAATGTGTGGATGACACACAGAAATATAAAACAAAAAGAGCAAATAAGCCTCGGTAAAGATGTAAACATCATTATTTTTATACATAGCTTTGCCAGATGTTTGTTAATAGTAAACCAGCACTATTTTGTAATTATTGCCATCAATAAATCCAGTTGTAACATCATAATAAAAGATTGAAATATCTGAATCACATATCTCTGTGTGCTTTTGAAATTGTCGAAAAAAAAAAATCATAGCAGTCCAAAAGCTTCAGATAAAACTCACAGTACCCACAGAGAGGAATGTAATAATGCAAAGTCAACATCACTAAAGGTCAGAGCACCATGAAATTAACTTAGCTCTAGCTTCGATTTACTTGACTTAGAGGCCCCTTCTTAAATCTTATGTGTTGAAACCATTGCTTTTGCAGCCTTTTGAATCAGATGGCAAAGAGTTCTCAGATCTAGCTTAATTCTTTTCTGAGCTACCAGATTAAGTTATGATGCAAAGAGACACCTACTACTAAAATAGTAGAAGGAAAAAAGTTTTTTTTTACTGGGTTTTTCTAAAAACTGTTATTAAAAAAATTCATCTGGAGTGACCTCAAGACATATTAGTGTCACTGCAGATATTCTAAAAACTGAGAAATAATGCAGCACTATTGGATATTGCATACATATACACATTATTAGTTTGAGAGTTTTAAATAGCCTTTTACAAAGAAATAAATGATATACATTTAAGTAAGGAGCCCTAAACAATAACTTACTACAAAGAGTCAAAAGAAAGATTTTTTAAAATCAGTAAACACATTTCAAGGCCAGCTCTGGATAAATAGAATACTAGCTATTTAACAGAGAATTGTAAATTATTTTGAAGTTGAAAGTCTGTGATTTCTTGGCATAAGGCATATGACACAATATAACAACATGAAAATTCTCAAGCGAATGCAATTACAATTGTTATCAATCATTGCAATATGTGTCATGAGAGCTAATGGTTTGTGGTGTCAGAAAATGGAAAGCAGCGCATGATGAGCAAAATAGCAACACAGCACCAATCATAAAACAATGCAGGAATGGTAATATGGTTTTTTTTTGGACATTTTGTTTTGATCACACACTTTCACCACAGCTACACATCATTCTGTTTTCACTTGCTCGATAAATATTTAAAACAAACAAGTCATAGTATAACATTTAATTTATTAATGTATTATATAATGAAATAATTAAGGAGCAAAAGAGAGCAACACATACTCTTTTTTTGTATGGTCCGTATCAATTCATAAAATTCAAAGAAAAGGTAATTTCATTTCACCTTGTACACAGCTAATTTTAGAGAAACTCAACACCATGGTAAGATTGAATTTTTCTGTTATTATTGGAGTAAGACATTTAAATTAAATCTCTTAGACAAAAGACAAAGCTTAGAAGGAGCATGATCATCACATTATGAGCAAAGATAAGGATTTTTTTTAATTCAAACATCAAACCAACATATGGGTTCCATGTAAAAATGAGAATCTTATAAAGCTTTAGAAACATTGTGAAAAGTTTACCTTTAATTTACTGATCTCTTGAAAAATTTCCATGGGCAATTTACTATCAAAAGGTGAGCTATTTTTGTTTTGTTAGAAATCAGCCAAAAATTCCCAACTTAAATGTGGAAAAAAAAAAAAAGGATATTTAATCACATTGAGAGGGAAAAAGGGTTCACTTTGTATTTAAAACATGGAAAAAGACTGCCAACTTAATACAAAATAGATTAAATAGTTCTTACCTTCCTTTTAATATTCTAAAAAGCATTTCATTATTAGATTTAACATTTATCTAAGCAGGTGGTCTAGGATTAGGAGCATAAAATATGCATAAGCATATTTAACTCAAGAATAGTGACCCTCATAAACACAAGCAGTAGCAATCCATAGTAAATTTAGACTTAAATCTAGAAGGAGAGCAATATAAGGATAAGCCCATAGAATACTGACTGAAGGGAACCACACTCCTAAAAAGAAAAAACAAAACAAAAAAAAAATTCACTTGTTAAGCTTTGATGAACTAGAAGAGAGGGGATGCTTAGTGACTCAATATGTGCTATTTTTCTTTTTTTTTAGTTGTCTCTATCGTTTTAACATATATGTAACTTCATGTTATAAAATGATGTTAACTCTTCTATGACCAAAACTTAAATGACTATTACCTACTGCAAATCAAGATATTTCAAAGAAACATTATCTAGATCTATTATAAAATAAAATAAAATTTACTACAAAGATTTCTATGGTCTAGTTAAAAAATACATATAACTTGGGTGTCTTTAAAAAAAATAATTTCTTCGTAAGTTGATTCTTGTTCTTGTTTTTTAAATTGTAAGTCATGGCTTCATGTTTTAGGAATTTTAGTGAAAAAAATGAAGATCTGGTAAACTACAATCACACCTGAAAACTGATTTGAAGAGTGAAGGACAGCAATATTAAGCCAGGTGGAAAGAACAGGGACAATATCAAAATCCAATTATAAGACATAAATGAACGTGTTTGTTAGAGGCCTATACCAAGTAATAGGATTAAAAGCACTTATCTCATGGGAAGCAATTAACTGAAAGGAGAGAGGCAAAATGCATTATAGCTAGTCTAAAATACTATGTATGTGAAATGAACCGCTCTTTAGAATTTAAAATTAACAAATTGAACATTTTCAAACCTTAGAAATAGTGAAACAAAAAGAACAATCAGAGGGAAGACTTCTCTGAGAGGAATTTTTTTTGTTTTATAATTGTTATCATTTCATTCTTCATTAAATATTTTTTTTTCAAACTTGTAAATTATAATAGTGATATTTCAATGGAAATTAATCTTGTAACAAAAGCTAAACTTTATCTCCGACAATGAAGTAAATTTTCTTCAATGCAGTGCAGCTAAAGGAAAAACTTGAAAGGGACTATAGACCAATGAAAATTAATGTCATATAAAAACTGTTCAAATTTATCACCTTTGATTATTTAAATACTAGATCAACATTTCTTCACAAAACAGAATAAATTTTGCATCATTTATAAATAAAAAAAAAAAAAGTGGAAATGTGAGACCAAAAACTCCACATGACCGAATTTTTATCAAATTGGGATTTCATCTGATAACACTGCATCTAATTCATAAAATGATATTCTTCACTAATGTAATTAAAATAATAACACTCTTCTTAAAAGCAAGAAAGTAAAAAATTTGGCATATTAAAACTTAGAAATAAATATTAATTTCATGTGGTATTTTAACCTGCATCAAATATGTTCAGACTCAAATGATACCACTGTAAAAATATTATTTTACAATTTATGTCACACAAATTCAATACCTTCGTATTTCACATCACCAATTTTTGTTTCAGGCAATAGAATTTTACCATTCACATTAAAAGCTAATATGTATGAGGCTATTTTTCCCTTATCCTCCTCACTTTTCAGAGCAGCAATTATATTATCTCCTGTCCCTGGAATGAACTTAAAAGAAGAAAAACCATGGGTAGGATTTAAAGCTCCTATTTTTCTGACTTCAATTGTCTCGAAATTTTCATCCACAATAAACATGATATTACTAGCTCTCTTTTCATCATCCACTTCATTGTAAGTTTCCTTGCTTGCTCGTCTTGGTAGAAAGAACCATCTTTTATGTATTTCACTCCAAACAGCAGCTTCATGGATAATATAACCTGAAAGACACAAAGAAAATGTAATTTAAGTTCTATTATTAAGTGTTCATATTATTAGGTGAATTGAATTACTATTAAAAAAAAAAAAAGCACTCGAGTTCCATAGACAGAATACATTTTTATACAGTATGGATTGTTAACTCTCAAAGCGTGATGAGCTATGATTGTGGCATGCTCAATTGGCTGGGATGACCATGGCCTGTTCTCTCTTATTTTAGCCAACCAAAATACTCTTCTGGCAATTTCTTAAAGGGTTTCTTGTAGCAAAAAGCTGATCTTCTTCTTCTTTGGATATCTCTAAAAATCTTACTTTTGACTTGACAAATGCACAGGATGAAATTTTTTGCACCGCGCTCAGAGGGTTAAGAGAGGAATCATGCTTATAAGAGAAAAAAATGTCTTGAAAACTTTGTTCCTCTGAAAAAAATGCTGAACATCAAAAAACAGCGATGGCAATCCAGGCCTCTTGAGCAGTATTTCAATAAATTCCTGTGCAATGCCAAAGGTGTGGGAATTAAATTAAAAAATTGATAAAAAAAACAGCCAAATAGCACAGACAGAAACATTTCATAGATGGAGAAGACAAAAACATTCACTAAAAATATGAAATGGAAGTAAATGTAAAAAAAAAAAATTGCATTCAAATTTCAATTTTACTGGATGCATACCACACAGTGAGCAGAGGGACCAGACCATTACTCTCTGTCTCCAAACAAACCACAATCACCATATAAAAGATGTTCACCCAGTCAAAAATTGGACACATCTAATTGTAAATATGGAGGGAGAGGGGAATGCAGAGCATATATTCAACAATTATGTACATTTCTCACAACTCTGTCAAAAAGTTGAAGCATTCACTGCATCAATCGAATATACGAGACCACAAAGAAGTAGAAGAAGAGAAAATATAGAGCACATGAAAATCCTAGTTGGTATTTTGTGGGGACACAAACTAAAAGAAGACCAAAAACCATGATTTCCCTGGGCCCAACCATATTTATATCTTTAGACTTAATCCAAAACAAACTAATTTAGGAATGCAACAGGTCATAATGATAATGACACATGAACCTAATGTCGCTCTGTTGGAAAGCCATAATAAGAAGAAATTCTTCCTTTGTGTGCCTTGAGTCTGACATCAGGAACCATGCTTTGAATGCATATGTTCCAGTGTAGAGTACAACAATTGCTGCATGGAGGAAAATTGGCAAGTACACATTACAGTTTTTAACTTTAATAATCAAACAGATATAAAAATCCCCCCAAGTCTTTCAAAGAAGGTACCTGGGGACAACATTCCAATTTTCGCCCTCAGAGCATTGTATTTCTCATGCCAGTCTATATGTATTACATCTCCACCAGGACCAATTGATTTCACCCACTGAGGATTCAGGTTGACCAACTCTCCTTTTTCAGTTGTCCATTCCTTTCCAAGTCCTCCGACATATAGACGCTTGTCTTTCACAGTTGCCCATTCACATTTAAAACCTGCAAATATTGCATTTGAAAAAAGGGAGTTCATTTCTAAAATTTTGTAACAGGTGAGCATGTCTTTGCCAATATATAACATCTATAATACAAACTATCATTCTTATCCTTAATTTTATGCACTATAATCTATATTAAGGCACAGAATCCTTGTATACTGTGAGCCCACCTAT
>BLXT01000975.1:1299426-1309604 GCA_019648995.1 Plakobranchus ocellatus
AGACTATTCATTGTGATTGAGTCACTGCAGGGGTGATGAGGTTTAGGATAAAGGGTGGGGGGTGCACAGGAGAGGAGGAAAGGTGTGACATAAGGCTGGGCTTAGGCCTACGCTCTCTGGCCTAGACTTAACACTGCAATATGTGTGGATGGCAGTGGCAGGCATCCCACGCTAAGCACCACTCATATATGGAGTTATGAGCTTAACATAAAAATGATTTGATTCATAAAAGCACTAGCCTTTTTAAAACAATGAATTCTATACAAGTTCAAACCATCTTCAGTCTGCATGTTTTCCTTCTATCACAGCCTAAGATCTAACTTCTGGGCACAAGTTTGCAAAAATTCATACTTGTAATCTGAGATATGATGCCCAATAATGGTCAGGATAAGCTTTGCTACATTATTAAATTTAATATGTGTTAACCAAAACTAATTCAATAACTTGAAAAACAAAAAAAAAATTACCTTTAGCTGCTTTACCATCTCCATCAGCAAGAATGACCCAAGGCACAACAGTATGACCAACAATTTCATAAATGATTCCTGTTCTGTCATCAACAGTGTACAGCCTGCCATTGAATATAACCAATTCAGATAGCTCCATCCCCCTGTCACCTGCAGCAATGTTGGACACCAATACTTTTGGTTGCTTTAAACTAAACTTCACAGAATCTCTTTTCTCAGACACGGTTAAATTTCCTTTCCTATAATAGCTTAACCAAGTGTTCTTCTTTTCTTTACTTTTTGAGGCTTTGTCAAGGTCTGTAATTAGACCAATTTGATAAATTGTGCCACCAGCTGTACTCAAGGGATTTGTCAGAGGATATGTTGGGTCATAACTGATAGCCGTTTCATCTTTTATTGGAGCACAAAGTACTGGAGAAGGTGAGCGCGGCAAAATCATGATGAGTAAGAGCATCATTGCAGCTGAAAATAGTCCTGCATAAATGACAACCCTGGGCTTAAGATGAAATCTTGCATTTCCAACACGATATGATGTGGGTCTACGAATCGCTTTAGTCCATTCATGGACTGTTGATGGATATGGTGAGGACAACATGTTTACGTTGTCATCATCAACTGGTAGACTCATGGGTGCGAAAAATAAAGAGTGTGAGTCATAATAAGTACAAGCTGGAAACATCAACGGTCAAGTATGATACTATTAATAGATTTGCCATGAATTTGTACCATGATCTGCCCCTCACAATGTGAACCCAGCAGTCATTAATTCAAGTTTGCCCATAGATTGAGACAAGATCTTACTTTTAGTTCTAGGAAAAATCAAGAGTCAAGAGGCAGTTCAAAACACCCACATTCATAGATGTCTATCTTCACATTATGGTCAAAAGTTAACCAGATTAAAAGCTGAAATCTCATCCTAATAATTCACAATTCCCAAATGATATTTTTAACTTCATGTGGGGGTTTAGTCTCCATCAAGATCTGGAAGAAACCAAGTCCTCTCTGGGGGGCATGTACACTGTTTTGAAAAAAAAGATTTACAAAGGTATTAAACAGGTGTCCAATGATGCTGAGTCTGATTCAATAACACAATGTAGTATTAAGCTCCTACACACAATCTTTATTTATGTAATTTCAGGCAGAGAAAGATAAAGGAAAGAATAAAGTAACAGCTTATTTAAAATTGACTGAATATACATAACGAACAAAAAAAAAGGCAGTTTCTTTTGCTCAGTTGTAATATTCAGCACTACTTGGGGCATTCTACAAAATTGATGTATCTGCAAATTTCATTTTAGAAATCTTTCATGTTTTTAACTTTCAAAATTTACCTAGCCTTCATTTATTCTTTTTATAACAATAACTTTAATTTAAAATATCTAATTTTAAAGGCAAGTGTACCTGTGCAAAGCATAAAGGACATTGAATTTTGCTGTGTAATATTTAAAATGGATTTTTATGGTCTATGCTTTTTACAAAAATACACATAAGACACATTCAACACATTCAATAAAAATCACTCAAATTAGTTGGTTTAATAGGTTTACAAAAATGAAAATAAAAAAAAGAAAGAGAAAGATATCAAAAGAGTTTGGTCCTATTGGATATAATGGAATCACTTTTATATTAGTATAATTTTGATGAACATATAACATATTTCATTGGTCACTGATTAGCAGGCTGTGACGAAATTGGCTGCTGTGAGCTGAGCCTAAATCTAGATAAAAGTAGATTCAGAATGGCTGGTCTTTTGATCTAGCCTTGTTTACTTATGGTATTTATTATTATTTGATTGAGCAGCTGCTGCCTCTACGGAACCATTCAAGAAAAACATTTTCTATTTGTACAGCAGTGCCATTAACTTTAGCTCTTAGCTATGAGAAAAATCGCTCGGGTCTGTACAAGAAGAAAATTTTTTATTCATACAGCAGTGGCAGTGTCGTCAACTTTCGCTCTTAGCAGTAATACAGTTCGCTCACTTTCACCTATTTAATTTTGCTGTGTTCAAATGGGTTGAGATAGAGACAGATAGAGGGAAGGAGATGGGGAATTGGAGAATGGAAGGGAGATGGGGAGGAAAGGAGGCAGTGGGTGTAATATGATATCGCTAGTTACAGTTATATTGTTTTGATAATTCAATTCCCAAGAGGAATAAACTATTATAATTTCAATGACAACTCAAGATGGCTGCCTCCATGTTTGTTCTTTAAATATCACCCATCATCTGTATCCAAATGTATCACAGTGGGAGAGAGAGAGAGGGAAAGGGGGATATGGAGAAAGAGAAAGAAAGTGAGAGAGAAGGGGATGGAAAGAGGAGAAGGAGATAAAGATAAGTTGGAATGAAGACAGAGGACTGATAAAGAGAGAGAGAGAGAGAGAGAGAGAGAGAGAGAGCGGGAGAGAGAGAGAGAAAGCAATGGCTTTGGCCTTTCACCATTGATTTTTCCTGATGAGACTTTTGTGGATTGGGGAGGGGGGGTAAAAAAATCTCAAGTGAACATCTGTTTGTCTTTACTCTGAAGTAGAAACCTCCTAATTCAAATTGTTTGGAGTGGACCAAAAACTGTATTAAGAGGATTCAAATCAGCCTTTATCATATTATCAATGCTTTAAAGTGTCGCAAGATCATGCTGAAGAGCTTTTAAAAAAATATTATTTTTTCAGTAGGTCTTTCCCAAGTTATCTATTTCATGTGAAACCTTCAGCATGCTTTTGTAAGAGAATGTTTTGTTTTTCTTCGATTTGCAGAGTTTGTTAGCCCTGCTTTATGGTTAAAAGATTTTAAGACTAAGACTACGGAAGACAGGGTAAAAAATGACTTTAATGCTGTCCACAGTGGTTTTGGTTCAAATTAATTTAAAAGCAAAAAAAGTCTGTCTTCTACTCACTTTGGATTATGCGATCAAACCTAACAAGACCAGAGAAGAAAAAATCCTAATATCTTGAGAACTTTGAGAAATTCAAATATATCAGACTTTAGCTTCTCAGTTTCCACTGTAACTATGACTTTACATATTTTTATTTCATCAAATAGTCACATCATGGTGAAAAAAAATGTTTTTTCGCTTTACAGTCTTTACTTCGAGGTTCAGAGGTTCTAACATTTAAGACACACCTGCTTGCTGCACTATTTACAAAGACCTGACCCAGGTTGATTTCATGACAAGCTGAAGTTTAATGGGTGTGAAAGTAATTTCTATCTTGTCTGCTTGATTTTGATAAATTTCCAAATGTAAAGCAAGTGTGTAATCAAACAGAAGTCTGCATAATCATTTTTGATGATTTAAACATGGCCATTTCTGTGACGTCACAAATTAATCTGTTTTACCAGTTTTGATCACATGTCTCATTTTCTGGGGAGGTACATTTATTAGTACCCATTTTAAGATTTTTAGGGAGTTTTTCCCCCTCATTTCACCTCATGGAGAAGGGTCTTTCTTTTTCATGTTTTGTAGAATTTGAGTAATTTCTTCACAGATTCTAAAATTTTTCTCGTCAAAAGACCAAATGAATCTTTCTCTCTTTTGCATCCTTATCTTTCTTTTATTTTTACTTTACTAATTCTCTCTCTTTATCTTCAAGCCCCACTGCCTCACCATCTCTCTCTTGATCACAATTCAACCTCCCTTTAACAATCTTCCCCCCCCCTGTTCTCTCGATAATTTTAAAGCATATACATGAATAAAAATACCTTGTAACTTTTTTTTTATTTTTAAGGAATACTATGGGAATAACATGACGTATTGATAAGCAATTTTTCAACTGCCCCTGTGTCATCACTTCTAAATGCCATGGCTGTAAATAGCTTACATCAAGTTAGATAATGCATTGAGAAGGGCATCAGATTAATACAAGAATCTAGATCTACTCATTCAGTTTTAAGGCAGGAATGAAGGCAAGCCAGAGTTCAGTTTTCATTTTTTCATTTATTTATTTATTTTGCTGCACTGTCCTCTTGGCTGTATCTTTTTCAGAGACTGGCTTTCCACCCTAAGTTGGGTGGCAATGTCTAAATAGGCTGAAATATGTGTGTAATTGGGGTCTTAACTGTACAATCACCTATTGACATGATGGCATATCAGGCCAACAAAGTACTATGATGGGCCAATTATACATTTTTGTCCAGCCAAATGTATCCCATTGGATCAAAGCTCTCTGACTTTTGGTTGTCAATGAGCTGAATGAAAGTGTAGCTAGAGTAGGAATCCCTAATCCTTTTTTTTTTGTTTCAGTGTTCAGGCTACTTGGTGCGATAAAACAATTGTAGTGGTTGGGAAAACTTGGTTTTTTCTTCTTGCTTTTTGAATGTTTTTATGGTAACAATAATTGTGTACCACTAGTATCATTGATGAGCCTGTAAATATAACTTGCATACAACATAGGATAATGAAGAATGGCATAAACCGAACAAAAACGGGAGTTGGACGAGAGAAGAGGGGGTGGATGCGATCTGCTATCAAGTGAAATATCATAACTTTATAAATTCCATTAACAATAATTTGCCTCACATCCCTCAAACTAAGAGACACAATCTCCTACAACCAGGTTAGAGGCCAGAGGTTTCTGAGAGATTACAATGTGTAGGCTAAAACTGTACTGAATATTATACATTATTATGTATGATTTAAATTATGCGGACGCATGTCGGAATAATCATTTTTTATTTTGAGGACTCGTGTCCAATTAATCATTTTTGATTATCAGACCTGTGTTCGAATAAAGACAGCCAATGTACAGTGGAACCCATTTTTAAGAACTATTGCTATAACGTCAGATTTGAAAAGTCTCAATTTTAATTTTAAGTAAGCCATATAATTTATTTTGAAATAACGAGTATACTATGGGCGCTGCTACTCTGGGTGATAACGATAATGGAATCTTGAAATTCTATGAAAAAAGAGAAGCAAAGCATCTAAAATTTCCTATGCCCAATGATCTCAAGTACAAAACTTAACTTGCCATAAGATAGGCCTAGATCTAACATTCTAAGTGCAGTGTCCTATATGGTATTATAGTATCAAAGTTAATGATGTCAAGTATCATGCTGTGCCCCTTTTCTCACAGTCCCCCCTCACATCACACCATACTAAGTGTAATGAGTTCACTTGCGCAGGTCTAGACTAAACCAACCCCTCAAGTCTAGCATAATTTATGATTGCCCAGCATGTGGGCAAAAATGAGAGAGAGCTGTGTGTGGGGCGCCTGTATGTGGCACACATTTTGTGTTCGGCAGAGATCTTCGTAAACCTACCCTGTCTCCTGACCTTGTGTTAAGGCAATGACAATGGGCCATTCCATGAAATATCAACTAGTAGGTGAAAAATTAAAATTGATCACAGAGACTGAAAACTTGTTTTTTCTCATATGACCAAATGTTTATTAACACACTGGTACCAAAAGAAAATGAAAGAAAGCTGCATAAAATATTTGGTTGGCTTGCTTTTGCAAAGGTTTATTTTTGTAAAAACAAATGTATTTTTTATATGCAGCTTTCAGGATACTGAATGTACATTAAGAGACAAGAAAGTAGCTAATTACTTTTATTTTATGATTCTTTAGGATGCTTCATTTAAAAAAAATCATGCATTGTGTAACAATTCTGGCGATTTTGTTAAAATGGAAAAATAAACATAACTGTGGATGCCATGTAACACGTCATGTTTAAACCATGTTACTTTCCTTATTTAATAGCAACTGAATCTTTATTCTCCAAAGTCTTGACATTTTCTACAAATGCCTATACACTATTCATTAAAATCCAGAAAATGGCTTGAACTTCACACATTTTTAATTTTTGTAACATGACATGTGTTAAACAATTTTTGGACAAGTGTTACACTAATAACGGCATGCAGTGTCTACATGATATACGTTACTTAGCTCATAAAACATTTACAACTGATGATCAAAAATAAAGTGACTTTGAGAGCCTACAGGAATTGGGCAGACTTATTTTCTCAAGATTTTTTTTGCTTACAAAAACTTTCCTCGTTTTGTGTGGCCATTTCCTGAAAATCTTTCTCAACTGACTCAAGAGAGAGACTTGTACCACTCCAGAATTTCTCATTTTCCCAGTGTTAACTTCTAAAAGTGTTTTTCAAGGTGAGGTGGATAGGCTGTCCATAATAGCTTTGAAATAGGCTTGTCTTGACCTACCTTCTTTTTGTTAGTGGTAGTGCCAAACTCTGCACATCAATCTGCAATTCCTTCTGTTGTTCCTCTTTCTTAACTTGTAGACATATGGCAACATGCTCTACTGTCTTCTTTCTGTATTCTTGAAGCTCACTAGGTGACATATAACCCTGACCTTCTTCATAGTAGCCCCCATTCCCTTGTTTACTTTCTTAGGTTTTGAAAATACAAATCAAACAGAAAGAGACAAGCTCAAGCATGGCTGGAATGTTGATAAGAGGGCAAATAGAATATTCACTAATACAATGAGACCAGGTCTCAAAGGCATGAATAGAAAAGAACAATTGAAAAAAAAATCTGAAACAATATGTTCTGTCCTATAAATTTGGGAAAGACAAAAAATAATTTTCAAAACTGATAATGCCTTTGTCACTTAATATAAAGAGAGGAAGTCCAAATTTATAGGTAATCAATTCAGATTTTGGATCATGAATTATGAAATATTGAAGTCAAATAGCTTAAAATAAGATCGAACTTTTTTTACACCCAGATTTGATGTTATAAGATTTGCAAATTCTTAAAAGATTTTGAAAAAAAATTTTTTAATTAAATCATTTTTCTTTGTGGGATTTGAACAATCATCCATGCTGGTAGCACTTTCAGCATCTTACTTTTGTACAAGAAATGGACCACAAAAAAAAATCTGGGCTGGAAACCTAAATAAACTGTTCTGGATCTGAAGATGAAACACAAGTCACAAAAAAAATGTAACACATGTCACGCACATTTTACTATTTTATTTCAAAACAGGATTTTTTGTACAATTAAATTTACTTTGACCACAATGGGTGTTTATTTATGCAAGCTATAGAGGAAGCTGGATATTGTTTGGCTTCAAACTTTGAAGGAATTGATGACAGAATGATTTAAACTAGATTGCTTGATTTTCTTGGTGTAACACACGTCACAAATTTTTAGACCCATTTTCAGACATTTTGTTCATGTAAACTGTAATACTAGAGGTCTTATTTATGTAGTGTAATCATTCTTGTACACAAATATACAGTATAAACCATGTATGAAACTCCTCATTTGATTTGTCAATTACATTAAAAACCTCTCAGAGTAGTCTTCAGGTGTAACACACGTAACATGGAATGGACCCAATTGGTAGTGGGGGTGAAGGAGGGAAAAAAGGTATTGAAAACTTGAAGTAGGGATGGATTATCTATGTGTCGAGCGGCTGAAGAAGGTACGGTTACAAGAGGATTGAGAATCACTAGTCCTTCATACATGGGCTACAGTGAAAGAGGGAGGGAGGGGGAGCAAAATCCTATGGCTAAATGAACAAGCCAAACACAGCACTTAGCCAATGACCTCTGACTGAATGTATTCATTATACTTCTACACCAATAGCCTAAAAGGAAATGATTTGGCCCTATTTTTATGTCATAAATATTATGCTTATATGCTTCGATCCCATCAGACCTTCACTCATTAAACTTTGAAGGGAAGGGAACCATGAAAACAATTAGTGTTGCCAGCCTTTACCTATTACTCAGCTGAATAAAAAAAAAACTTTTTGAATCCCTTTTTTTAGGAATAACAACAACCCTTGCCATCACAATACTTTAGGTTTTAAAAGAATAAAAGTTGTCATTATTGCCAAGTTTTGCTTTATGGCAACCCGTGCTTTTAGATCTAATTTCATCAGCTGAGTTTGAGTATGTATGCCAGTGTTGTCGTTTAAATTACTGAAGAAATGAAGGGGTCGTAGGCCAGGTTATAAAATAAATTGTGCTATTTCACAGAATATATGGAGTCTAGACCTAGATTTAACAATACTATGCTCGTGACCTCTTCATTTCATTGATAGCTGATGAAAGTAGATCTAGAAACACGGGTCCACTTAAAGAAAGTAGATCTAGATCTAGATCTAGTGCCCTTTCATCTGAATGAAAGTCTGGCCTGTTCGGGAAAATAAGGTCGACTCTATTTCCTGGAGCCTTCGGGAAAATAAGGTCGGCCAAAAAAAGCCCACACATACACATATAACTTAGAGTCTAGATCTAGATTCTATATCATCATCATGTCTGTTACAATATGCCCTAAATCTAGAGAAATATGTTTACATCTATAGACTACATCCAGGATCTAGGATCGAGATCTATTTTTATCATCCAAAGACTCGATGTCACAGGGTAGGCCACATACAGTCTGACCTACTGCAAAATTCAACTTCATACAGAGTAGCAATGGTCAAGAACTCGCTTTCATTTCATACGTGGGGGCCATGAGAATTGCGAACCCTTATGATTTTGCTCCGAAACCGAGTCTGAATAATAATTTATGTAATCGAGTTCCAGCGTGAGTTCGAGTTCCAACATCCGTTACCGCTTGGCCTAATCGATAATATTAGCCTTTTTTGAGCCTTTGGGCATATCTTCTATCATCTTTGCTAACATTTTTTGTTGTTGTTGTTGCAAGGGAGCAATTCCAAACTAAATTCCAAACTAGAAGGCCTTTTGACCCCAGTAAAACGTTACTTTTGCAATAGCGGATGATTTTGTCTTTCCCATTGTGTGCAGTATAGTAAAAGAAAATCCGAAATCTGTGTGCAGGGAAAATTCAGAGGATAATCTATGTGCAGCTTACCTTGCTTGTTTAAGCATATGTATAAAAGTGACACGCCAACTTACCCACAAAAAAAAATTACTGAACCTCTCATTCCAATAAGAAAAAAGTCAACTAGCACGAATTTTAAACGAATAATAAGAATGAGACTAATCAACATCTCAGAGATAGAGGATCTATGGTGAGATATGAAAAAGTCATCATAAAAACGTTCTCCAAAGGATACAAAAGAGCATAAGAAGTGGATAAACAAAGAAATTGGCCTACTAGATGTGATTAAAGGAAGGCGAAAAAAAAAAAAGAATTGCAAAGACCAAAACAAAAACACTAAATCCAAAAAAAAAATATGCTATGTTGAAGATAAAGAAAAGCCTGCAGGGTCCAACTATCCTAAAAGAAGAGATAAAGGCAGCGATAAAGAAAATGAGAATGGAAAAATAAAAAAGCCACAAGACAAGATACCAATAGAAATAATTATTGTAGCATGATGTAGATAACTTAGGAATAAATCTGAAAACAAAAATCCTTGAGCACTAAACCTCTCAATCACTTTCAAAGAGCCCTAAAAAGCGCTAAACGGAAAAAAAAAAACTATTCTGGGCCAAATTCCGCCTCTTGAGATGAGATACTTATTTGGAATCAAATATCCTTGAGAATAAATTTCTAGACCTCATGAAGTATATGCGGCTAACTGGTAAACTACTAAAAAAATAATTAAGCATGCCTTTTTTGTAGCGATGTAGAAGTCAGACAAAAACAAGGAAGATCTCTCATCTTTTGGCCAACATCCTTGATCTCTCGCCCAGGAAAAATGCTTGAAATTATAGCGAATAAAAGATTGGCCCCTTATTGTGGAGCATAACAATATTTTTTAGTGATCCCCAACCTTGGGGATAATATATATATATATATATATATATATATATATATATATATATATAT
>BLXT01000975.1:1358135-1372156 GCA_019648995.1 Plakobranchus ocellatus
TGACTACCTTCTATGAGAAAAACATAGTGGCATAAAATCCCTAGGGGGGGGGGAGGTTCATGCCCGGTAGCCCACCCACTATAAATTTTCTTTTCAATTTTCCTAAAATAATTGCTTTGTATGTTTCAAATTGTGAGCAGCACATGATAATTAACTTTTTACTTTTTGTGTGATAAAAAACAAAAATTGGAAAGAAACTAACCTATATTCAACATCTGGGGATCCATCCAATTCTAAGTCTCCTCCACTGCAATTTGGATTGTCACACACAGAGCCAGTACTCTCTTGAATAAACTTGTGGCATGCAGAGCTCAGAAAATAAGTTTAAAAATAAATGCTTTTAATGTAATGCCATAAAACCTTAAAATTTAATCATTTCTAAGTTTATAATGCACTCTGCCCTTTTTTTTTTTTTTTTTCAATTTTGCACATTTCCTTAAAAAAAACATAAGAAAAGAGCAAAACACTTCCTATAATTCTTTGCTGAATCATTCAAAAGCATAGGAAATATTTTGCTTGGCTGCTTTATCAAAATATTACGAGCCCAGTGCTATTTTGACGTATCTCCATGTTTGGGTCCCACAGAGATTTTACCCCAGTCATAAAGAAGAGTAAGAAAGCTATGGATTGCCACTGAAATTTTCATATTCATTTTCATTATATCCCGGTTTCTGAGATTTCCAGTTTCATTTTGTTGAGTTTCTATGAAATCATGCTCTTGCTCAGTGCTGTCTTATATTATCTCCAAAAGAACCGATCAAAATTGAGAAATGAAATAAGTTATCTAACAATACTGTATTTACAATCTGATCCATTTAGTCCAAGCTATCTTATCATATCCCCTCAACAAATCTGGAGCCTTGATTCTTTTGTTTTGAATCAAATTGTATCTCATCAACAAATCAGAAGCTATTATTCAATTGTATTGTGGTAAGCATTTTCCTGCATACAATTGAATTCATCACCAGGAATTTAAAGGGTTTTTTCTTTTCAAACCTTATCACATTATGTATTGATATAAGCATTATTTCATGAACAACTGAATTTTATAATCACAAATATATCTGAAACTTTGCCAATTCTGCGTTAATGTCCAGTGAGTAAATGCATTTTGCTCTCTATCTCTCACACACACACAGACACTCAAGTGCAGACAATATGTCTTTTTGCTATTGAATACAGCACTTTTTGATTTTGTTCTCTATGTGCGCGTTTTACAATTTTTATTTATTCCATATACCCTGGTACTAAAAGTAAAACATTGTCTTTCACAACCCAAGCATATCTGTGCGCAACCAACTCCTTTTCTTCATTTTAATCACAGTTATTTTGTTGATCTCATTCTCCTGGTAAATTCAGTAAATCAAGTTGTTATTTCTTAAGCACACCGTTTAATCTTAATTTCATAGTCAGTGTCACTTATGTACCTATGAAATACATGTTGCATTCTGTTTCAAATAAAAGTAAAATTATATTGTTTGTGTCACAAACTTTATTCTGCACGGACAAAAGCCTGTTTTGTATATTTGTGTTTCTTTGTATGATTGCAAACCTTGCATAAAAAAAGTGTTAAAATTGTCTGTTGTCTTGTTTTATTTCTTTTTGTGAAGTGGTCACAATGATGAGATGGGAGACTTACCTTAAAGGATCCCTCGCTTCAAGAACTATGGTCTTTTTGTACGAATAAGTTCATAGAAAAATTTCTTTATGGAAAACACACACTTTTCTTTTAGAACAAGTAGAGCGTGAGAGAGTATTGACTTTTCGGTGAGAAGTGTTTCGCACAACAGAAGAATATCACATCTAAAGAGGTCACAAATTCCTATGGTAAATCTCCCATACATTTTGTTCCCACCAAGTCTGTTTTCACATGTTTACTGGTGGTGGTATCAGTCCTAAAATAGTTACGTAGTAAACTATAGATCTAAATCTATTCAAGATCTACTTTGAAGACACGGCAAGACTGCTACGTGGAAAAGGAAACACATAGCAATTTACTGTTGCCATGGAGATATGACAAGGCAACAAAGAATGGAAGTCTTTTTTTTTTTGCTAGGAAAAGGCTATCTCCAAGCTTATTTTTCTCTTTTTTTTTGCACTTGTCAAAATATTAGTGTTTCAAAACATAATTTTAAAGTTGGTTTAAGATCAAAGACATTACAAAAGTCACATTTTTAGGATTTCCACATTCTGTGTCAATTCTGTGAGTGTATAAACTTTTGAGCTGGATTTTCTCAAAATGGTAAAAATGGAGATACGTTAAGACAGCACTACACTCACAATATATACACTGTGAAAAGATAGATTAATATCATGGCACCCACATCAATTAAAAAATGGATGGTGTTATAAAAAAAAAATTTGGATTATTCTCGCTAGGGGTAAAAAAAAGTATACAAACACCGCTCTTAGATACTTTTCTTATATTCTTTTGCAATATGATTTTTCTTACCACACTTTTCGGTACAGCAACTTAGCATCACCGTCAATGTCAAAGCATGAGAGAAATGCATACATCAAACCATAACTTGTTTCATTTGCTTTCTTGATGAGGTTTTTCACTTCACCCACAGTTATGCAGTTGGTGATAGAATGCACTGTAGTAGGCAAAACCAAGAATGAAAAAAACATAATGGCAATGTAAAGAAATGCATAAATGTTGTTTCTTGCCTATTCCTATGAAAATAAATTAACCATGAATCAAGGCCAAAGCCTCCTTGAAAGTCAATTTTGTTTTTTAAATAATGAAGAAAGGACTTGATCTGTGCAAATCAATTCAGAACTTTAAGGTGAAATATTTTCTTCAATTCAAAATTTTTATAAATGAAGTAAATAAGCATAAGAAAAGGAAAACACCAAAACTATACCTTAATTTTTTACTCTGCTGCTAAAAGAAAAGAAAAAACCAAACAATCCTGTTATTCAAATAATAGAATGCAGGTCTCGTATTATTTCAAATAGTAAATTTCTTTTTAGAGTCTCCGCTCTTGAGAGAAACAGGTCTTGCCCATTTAACAATGCAAATCTAAATAATTATATTAATATTCCTCACTAAAGCACAAAGGTAAATAAATAAGCCCAGAGGTAGGGCAATGCATTAAGCAATGTGCAAAAATGTTTGCAAACTTTTTAAAACTTTTTATTTGTTAGGTTGCAATAAAAAGGTCAAAATAAAAACAATTTAAAAGTAAAAATACATGTATATGAAGTACACGCCCAGCTCAATATACTTCAGACTATCAGTACCACTGACTTACACCTCAAAATCTTGATTTGCGTCCTGTATGTTCATCTATTCAGTAGCATTTTTAAAGCATATTGCTAGAGATGCTGGATTTTCATTTGAACCGAACATTACGGGAAAAATTATCTGCACCCACTTTGAATCCAGTACACTTTGTTAATAATTTCTTTAGCATGCAGGGGACATAAAAATATATATTATTGATATCCAGTATAGGGGAACCCTAAGTTAAAGCAAAAGAAATGCGTTTGTTATTTTGGTAACATTTAGACAAATATATCAGTAAAAGTTTTATTCTTGAATGAATAACATAAAACTGCTTGTTCTCATTGAAACTCTGACTTACATGGAGGATCTTTTATGTCATCACCAAGCATGTACACTGTAATCTCATTTGGAAGAAAAGAAACTTGAGTTTTACTGTACTCTTTCATACACAATGCCTCTGGTGTGTCTAAAAAAAACAATAAATTCAGAGGCTGTCACTTTTGGAGCATGTTCAGAAAGTTTATCGGTACCGATTTCTTTCTTTTATTGTTATCAGAAAATTTTTACCCACAAATAATATTTATAATTCAAATGTTTTTGACAAACCCAAAGAAAATAACAAGCATTAGAAAAAAAACCCCAACAGTAACAGGTGTTAAACCAATTTAAATGTAGGTAGTGTCAGTAGCGGTGTTTAAGTTTTAGAAAGAGACTTAAGGTTTTTCGAATAGTGATTTGAAAAACAGTTAACTTCAAAAGTAATAGAACCATATGACCAATCATACAGAATGGTATCTGACACAACATTAATTTATCTTCATGTGCTTATAGAAACTGAATGGCTAGACAGCTAATTAAGTAAAAATGACAAACATTTACCAATGAAATCTTGATACATGTCCTCTCAAGAGGAAAGAAGCAACAATTGTTTTATCAATATTTAAAATAAATCTGGACAAGGTTTATTTTCTTCTAAATTTATAAAGGTTAAGCAGACTTTTTTTCATTCAGTATTTGTATCAACATTGAAATTTCAAAATCTTTTGTAATTGTTCCTTATGCTGTACATTACTAAACCTGTTTGCTAAGATCAATGCTTAATCAGTAAGCTCTCATTTTACTCAGCAACAAATAAAATCATGATGACAAGCCACATATACATGTGTGTGAGAGGGGAGGAGGGTAGGGAGGAGGGAAGGGTAGGGAGGAGGGAAGGGAAGGGAGGGAGGGGGGTAGAGAGAGAGAGAGAGAGAGAGAGAGAGAGAGAGAGCGCATTTCGGAAAAGATGAAATCATTGGGCATCAAATTTTTTATTCCAATACCCCTCTAAACAGAACTGACTTTTAACTAGGAATGTTTTACAAATGCTAAATGAATATATTACTTCATTGATGAGATTTTTTATAATTCAAAATCAGACCTATTTCAAATCTTTTGCTCCAGTGCAACGAACACAAATTGCAACAATAAAAAATTTATTTAGTCATGCAAGTACATGTCTTCCATTTAAAGATAAGGCAAGTAAATAAGTAATAAAGGTAGGCCAAATAAGTAATTAGATGCTCTTTAATAGCTTCTAGTATATGATCCAAAAAAAAAAAAGATGGTTCTTTTAGGGTTTCAACTATGTTGGAAAATTGTAGAGGCAAGATTATAATTGATCACATATGAGCCATTCTCATAGGGTCAATTTTCAAATGCGTTATACTCTCTTTATAAATCTTTGACGTATAAAAAGGATGGATGACCTTTCAAAGGATGAAATAAAGAGACAATATACACAATATTCATTGATTCATGTGTTCTTTTTGAAGGTGTGTGTCATTACGTGTTGCCATTGGGCCATTTTTCCCTATACAAAACCTGATAAAAATACGTGCCTCTCTTCCGTGAATGTTTTCTCTTTTAAATATTTGCAAATCAATTAAAAGGCTGTTTCATGTTTTGAAATGGCGTGTGTACCGAACTCTGAAATACTACAGAAAGATCTACAAACTACCAATACCGCACAATAACACATCAAAATAAGTACTCCTGGGTGACGCTTTGTGTTATCGATACTTAATATTTTGGGATTTGAAACTGAAAAAATAGAATAGTATTATCATGAAAGATTAGGTTATTCCAACAAGTTCCTTTATTTTAATACTAAAACTGAAAGAAAATGGTTTATTTAGGCCCTGGTTAATCTCTCAGCTTGGCAGAAAAAAATTGGTCAGGTTTCAGTGATTCTATAACATATGGAAGCACACTTGATTACCACTCACATTGGCACCCTTTGTGTATTCGGTGTTTTCCTACAACACTGGAAAGGTGTCTACTTTGCCTTTCAGTTCTTGGGTTTGAAGTGGAATGAACGTGACGGACTAAACAAGATTTGTTTGAATTTTTGTCATGTCAGGAAGATTAGATTTACGATGTAACGTACAGAAGTTTAATACGCAAAATATTGAAATAGCGCTGAAGTTGCTGTTGAAGCCTATGTTTTATTCATAACTAACGTGCTTGGAAATAGGTGACAAACTAAAATACTGTTCAGGATCTTCTGTGGACTACCTTCATCAATGAAATGGGTGGGTGACAGAGTTTATGATTATGTCACCATAACGTTGGGAAGATAGTAACAGAGTAGGCCATTGTGTCAAATCAACTTCAGGAAGTAGTATTTTATGTCATTGTTACATCGGAAGAAGAGTTACGCATTTAACTTTTACGCTACAAAAAAATGAAAGTAAAAATAAAGAAAATCATACCTAACAGAATATGTTAAAAATATTGTTTCCAATTTAATTGTGTATTCATTGCCTAGAAGTTAATTTGAGACCTGATTTCATTCCCATGTTATGGAAAGTAGATGACCGAAAACTTTTTGGCCTAGCCAAGACTAGATCTAGATTTTAGCTTTTTGACTCAATGTACATTTATCAAAATGATCATAATAATCCAAATCTGGATTTAGAAGAGGTTTTTGTCAGGAATTAATCCAGACTAAGTAAAATAGAGATCAAGCTAAATCTAGATGTAGGCCTGGGCCTAGATTAGTATAGAGCTTTAAATTCTAGGATTTAAGGGGTAGATCTCAAACTCTGGACTTTGATTAGGTATTTAATCTAATCTAGACTAGATTTAAAGTCTTAATACAACCACTTTTAAACATACAACCATCTGTTTTTTAATGTATGCAGTGATTTTTTTCAATGGTAGACCAGTAAAAAAAAATTATGATTATTAGGCCCATTTATGAGCGTTTTTTCGGTTGTTCCCACCCTCAATGTCTTATTTGATACTGACTTCAACAAAGATATTATACTCGAATCTAAAGAGGTAATCTACACAAATCTGCGATCTACAAGGGGGAAAAAAGGAATACAGTAGGCGCCTGTATCGATTTTTAAGCATTATTTTTTTTTAGCAGGCCTAGGCCTGTGTCCATTTATCTTAAACTAAAAACACAAAACCAATTCAATTGTTGATGACCTTTATTAACCTCCTTCTGTCTTTCAGCCTAGCCAATGAAGATCCCTCTGGTTGGCCGAAAAGAACCCCCAGAAGGAAGCTAATTTGACTCTTCTCCTAATTCAAGGCCTAAAAGAACCCCCAGAAGGATGCTAATTTATGACTCTTCTTCTAACTCATTGCCTGAACAGAAGTCAGCACAAAAAATGCACAAAGCCGAGTACATGGCAACGCTAAAGGCAAACCCAGCTGCAAATGCCGAGTTTAAACTAACAGTTACAATCAAAGGATTAAAACTAAGCCCTCCCGCTTCCCATGAGATTTCAATTCTAAATCCTACAATATTGTGCTCTATTTTAACAATACATATTCGATACCAGATTTAACGAGAAAATAGTACTAATTTGTTTGAATTATTTAAAGATGCCTCTTCTTGATCTTGAAAGCTCTAGGCCTAGATCTACTTATTTATGCGGATTCTTGACCAGGTCACGCTTCGGCTTAGCTTAGCCTAGCCTAGCTAAGCGCTGACTGCCTGGGTAGCAAAGCAAAAACATGGCTCCTGCAGTTTTCAACTGCCACTGGGTGGGTTCAGTTGCGAGCATAAAATATGCCTCTAAAAAAAAAAAGTAATGATTATTTTTTGCAAAAATAGTTTCAAGATATATTGGTGCAGATATTTAGATCCAAACAAAAACTTTTTTTGATCAAAATAAAGAAAAGCATGCCTTTTTCAGGACTACGTTAATCTGGTGTTACTAGCGTAGTAACAGGGCTAGAGGGACACTGATAAGTAAACAACACTAGTCGATTTGCACACGGCACTGAGGGAATTCCCTGTGCTAGCAGTCTCTGATAAAATAACGGCCCCTTAACAGATTTACGAAACCTCCATTAGCATAATCATGTCATTGAAGGTAAGCCTCAATGTCTCTAGTTTGCAAACTTTAAAAAGTTCTGTTTGTAAAGCCTTCAAATAAATTTGATTGCATGTGTAGCCTACATATTTCATAGATTATATTTTAACTTGTTATTGATAGTTCGGTCACATCACTTATGGCGAGGCAGCTGATTTTTGTTAATTTGGATATCGGTAAGCTGGTAGGTAATGAAGAAAAAAAAACCCAGGGTCCTTACTTGGCCTGTCTTTGAACAGGAAAGGAAAAATTTTAATTTGATAACAAAAATGGTAATAGGACAATTTTGATTGACCGTTCATCAACCTCTATGCACATTACAGTATGTCACAAAAAATTGTGACTACAACTTCTATAAGTGGATCTATATTATGTGTTTTTTTTAACATTTCAACTTTTAAATATAACTGAAATTTCAGCACCTATGCTGAAAAAATCTAAGAAAGCTCTTTCTTTTAGTTACATGATTTATAATGCCCTTTTTTATTGTCACATTCTCTAGAAACATTGCTCTACTTTGTTTCAGCAATCCAGCAGCACCCTGAGCGATAGCGAATAATTCTGATTTTAATCTTTACAATAACCTATTGACATGTTCTTCTCTGCACTTGCCCCACCTCCAACCCTCTTTTCGAGAGTGACAGAAGCAGAAAACTTCATCAGCTGCAGCAGAAGCTAAAAGTCACAAAAAACCCCAAACAAGATCCAATCAAAAGAAAGTAGAGGACAAATAGGAAAAAAATAAGATGTCACAATGAAAAAGAAGAGCCAGCATGTCAAGTCAAAAGAAGTGAAGAGAACAGGAAAAGAACTTGGGCTACTATTACAACTCTGTCAGAAAGAATCGATTTCCACTCAATTAGAGGCAGAGAGTCCCTATAGACACCTTAACCACCTGCCTCTGATATGTCTTGCTCACCTACTCCTGAAACATCTCACCCACACGCTCCCCAGTACCTGCGCCCACAAAGCCCTTCCCATGTTGGGCCCACAGACGTCAGACACAAACACTTCCAAGACACCAGCAGCAAAACATTCTGAAAACTACAGGTGGCGTAAAGCTATTGGCAAAAATTTGATTGTGAAAGTGATGAACTTTGTAAAATCCCTTATAAAGAAACATAAAGAACTAGAAGTGTGCGGTATCATCTATTTTTTTTTTTTGTCACCATCAAAGCAGAAAAGCCATAGAATTGACAAACCAATGAAAACGTTTACGATCAAAAGATGTGCTAAACACAAAATGCAGTAGGAAATAGAATATCAAACCCCACACTATATAAAAAAAAAAAGTCATGGAAAGCTAAATATGCTGAAATTTACTTTGAAAGACACTCACAGCATTTGCCATGCAAATAAACAATTGATAGGAATCTAAAACAGAAAAAAATTCTATCAAGAAGCATGATTAGTATGTATAAGGATTTTATAATGGAAAATGGCCCTTTAATATCAAAAACAACTTTTTCCAGACAACTGAAGCACATTTTGTCTTTAACTGAGACTCCATTTAGACAGTGTCTTTGTGAGGTTTGCCTCAACCCAACGCTGAAAGTCAAAATATTTCATAAAAAGCTACCAGAGAATGAAAGGGTTGAGACTATTTAGCCTGTTTGTCAAGAGAATGTGTGAGATGTGGTGTTGGGGTGCTTGACAGGTGGAATGAGTGGCTGAATATGGATGAAAGAGAAGAGTAGTCAAGGTGGGAGGCTGTTCTTAAGGAGAAGGGTGGATCAAGAATTGACCTCAGAAGGTAAGAATGGACTATAATATATGATTTAGTCAATGAATTAAAGACAGAGGTCACAAAGCTACCTGTACATGACTTTGTGCAGCAGTGGCAACTTGACCAGTGTTCCAAGATGTGCAAATCAGTGTCTGAAGGGTGGGCAGTTGCGACTTTGGACTTTGCAGAGAACTACCTATGTGAAAAACAGGATCAGCCCCAAAGTTCATACTATGGATACAAGCAAGTGACAGTGCACCCCTGCATTGTTTATTATGAATGTAGTTGTGGAGAACGTACAACTGACAATGTTGCCATCGTAGCTGATGAACTTGAGTATACCAGTAGGCTTGTCAGTCGCATTCTTAAAGAGTTTGTATTGCATATCCAAAGAAGAGTAACTATCTTGAAGAAGTAAGTTATTTTCAGTGATGGGTGCAGTGCACAATACAAGAGTAAATAACCATTTGGGTATTTTTGTGACCTAGGTGAAGCATTTCCTATTGTGTTTTTTTTTTTTTTTAACTGGCATAGAAAAATCTGTGTGATGCCCTCGGTTAAGTTTTAAAATAGGCTGCCTCACAGGCAGTCAAAGCCAGGCAGGTCACAATTCAAAATGCTTATGACCTACATAGTTTTGTAATTGATAGGGATGCCTTCAGTGACTGTGAGCACTTGAGGAGCTCATTTTGGCTCTTTATTGTGGATGAGCCAAATACTGCAAATATTGCTGTGCCCATTGAAGGTACTCACCAACTCCACAGCCTTTTGCCCACCCAAGCAGGTTAAAGAGTAAGGTTGCTTTCCTGCTTTTGTGACGCATGCTGAGACAACACGTTTGATGGCTGCCACAATAAAAGTGAAAGTGATTGGAATAGTGTGAGAGATTGGGAGAGGATAAAAAAGAAAAGAGCTGTGCAAAAGAAGATTTTAGAAGAGAAAAAGTCACTGTGTGTTGCAAATGAAAGGTTGAATAGTGCATTTTTAGAAGATGAGCAGGAGCAGGATGATAGTGATAGAGCGAATATGATGGTTTTTATTGTGTGAAATGATAGGGATGATTTTTTTGCAGAACTTGAAAACGCAGTTGATGGCAATTGTGTACCACGGTCCCTAAATTTGGCCTCGTTTGGCTCTGAAAAGTCAAGATTGATTATTTGCGTTTGACAGATGATGTGTTAGACATGCTTTGTTCTCTCTCGGAGTGGCAGGAAGACAGCGCAGAGGACATATTTGAAAAAGAAATACTGGATGTCTGCAAATTAGAAACATACATGAAGCTGTGGCAGTTGGTGGCAGCTGCAACTTGCCTCAATGTTAGAATCATGTCTGTGTACCCACCCAAGCGCCAATCCTGTGGAAGATTTTTAGACAGGGTGATTGAACCACTTCCTGCTGTTCAACAATCAAATTCAAACTCAAAGTGCACAATTATTATCTTGTGGGCTTCCACAAGAGATGACATGTCAGAGGAGTATTGGGTTGCAAACCATGTGGAGCCCATAATCCAATTGTCTGAGCCTATAGATATTGTTGATGCAGAGTAGAAAGCATTGCTCTGAAACCATTTTACTTAGCCTGTTAATCCTTTAAAGTCTGGAAATTGTGTTTTTTATTTGTAATTTACTGTAGCCTACTTTTATTTGCTTGTACTTGTAGAGGTAGGCCTATATTTCAAACAACCTTGATGCTTTTTTAAGCCCATATCATGATTTTTAGGAAAAATGTCACATTAATTTTTTAATTACGTCATTTTCCTTAATCCTTGCATTTTGATTTTATTATTTCATCATTGCCTTTATTTTATTTCACTTTTCTATTTGAACTACACTTTACACCATTAAACATTTTGGTATCTTTCAAAATGGTCTTATTCAATATCCATGTCAAGTGTCAAACTGTGATTGCAAACACAGTGTGTGCAGCAGCACAAAGAAAGTGCAGTTTTGGGTTTCAAACCTGTCTGAATGATTGGGGTTCAATATTGTGTAAAAAATGAATTCATGTCTGTAGCCTCTAAGTATAAAGTTGACAGATTCTAGGAGAAATGACCTCTGCTAAAACTATTGAGAAAAAAATACTAAATTTATAGAAAAATGCATAAGTGTGAATTAAGCTGTACAATGTAAGACTTTGTTTCTTCCAGCTTGATCAATAAGTCACAGAATTTAAATTAAATCATTTGGTAGGAAAAAGCTTGAATTTTACTTTTAGGTAGTTTCTTAAAAAAAAACAAAAAAAAAAAACCAGAAGTGTGCACAATTTTTGCAGTTAGATCAAATCCATTAATAAGATAAGTCTATTTTACTTCAATGACACAAATTTATGTCACTGTAAAATTTGGGAACAAAATGTTTCTTGCTTGACTTGGGGATATGTACACAAAAACTAATAATTAATCTCAGGTACATTATTTTTTTGTTATATCCAAAAAGGATTTGATATGTTTGAAGTAATTAAAAAAACTTTCCTCTTCTTTTTCTGCATGTTACTAAGACACATAAGAACTTATTACTGGATGACATAGAGTAAAAATCCATAATCTAGGCATAAACTCACTTTAACCATGTAATATTAAATAAAAACTTATTAAGAAAATAAGTGTGTAATATATGTGATTTTATTTAAGTATCAAGGCATATTTGTATCATGCTTTCTTCCATATGTGACAATGACACAAATTTTGTCACAGTAACATCCTGAAGCATGGCAAACATTTTCTCCCTTGTCTTTGGACTCTAAGAAATATAGTTGATAATTTATCAGGTCAGGATAAAGATACAATTATTTTACACATTTTACAAGAGAGAACTAACACTCTTGAAAAAAAAAATTTATCTATTTCTTCCAGATGTTATGGTGACACAAATTACACGCCTCTTAGCAGAGGATTGTGATGGTAAACTTTCAATCTAAATCTGAACACAATTTTATTATTGCATTATATTTTTAGAAAATTTGGCCCCCTCAAAAATATCTTTGTGGAAAAAGGGAAATATTACAACATATTTGTGTCACCTAGGCAAAGTTTTATGGGATTTTATTCAAGATTGAAAATGGATGTGCTTGTCAGGTCCATTGTTTGAACTTTTGAGAACGGCTAATATGCAAACAAACAGCAAATCGTTATTATGTTGGTTTAGCTTAAGATAACACGCCTCAAGAACAATTCAAAAGAGACTGAAGTCACATCTTGAATATTTTAAATCATTGATAAAGCCTGAGACTACATTCGGTGACTTCTGTAATGATTCACATTGGATGGCATACTGTTAAAAAAAATTGGTTGTACACATCAGTCTGGGTCAGATCAGGTTGCCCTATCAACATGAAGTCATAACATTCTTATTTGGCATTTCAAGCTTTATGAGACCAGTACACATAGATATTTTGAAAATCTAATGTCATCATAAACAAACTGTCTATCTCGTTGGAGAGTATTCCAGCACATTCCATTTTTACTCTGAGCCTTTGTAGAATTGAAATATTGCTATTTAATTATTGCGAATTAAATTTAGATCTGTAGTGTTTATTCACTTTGTTCACTAATGTCGAGCGTTGTTGTTTTTTCTTAGCCTTTGTAGAATTAAGTATTGCTATTTCATTATTGCATATTCAACCTAGATCTATAGTCTTTGTTCACTTTGTTCATTAATGTAGAGCGTTGCTGATTTGTTCTCAGTAAAAAAATTTATTTTTCATATAGTAGCTTTTTGAGTTTTCAGGCCTTTTTTCCAGAGAAAAGAGCTCAATTTTCACTAATGCCGTTATTCCTTGACAAACTGATACAAAGTAGTGCAGCCCACCTTTGTAACAGTTATGATGATTCTTTGCAAAGATATATATGAGCTTTCAAGCTGTCAAAAAATGAACGAGAAATCTTAAAATTATTAAAATCTTTTTTTTCTTCTAAAAAACGATAAATGCCATACAATTTCATGTGATTGCAATAAATTGGTCTCGAAGCAAACTCCGAATAAAATTTGAAGTCTGAATAATGCAATAAATAAATATGTAATACTGAGTAACAGTGTACAGATTACAAGATACCTGGGTCAATGGAGATAATTGTCTTTGAATCTGTGCTGGCTGTCATGGCAGATCGATAGTCACTGTACATTATTTTAATATCCGCAGCAAATATCACTTTGATAGATGTAGTAACATGTCAAGTAAAAGTAAGCAGAGTTACTCAATGAAAAAAAATATCTTAATTTCACTCATAGAAAAGGTGGAAAAGGACAGATTCTGAATATCTCATAATAGTAACTGAGTATTAAGAAATCTGTTTAGTGGTTATGAAACAAGGATACAACAACAGCATGTGATACATTATTGAGTAGTCATGCTAATTAATACAGAGTAGATAATCCCATTGTCTAAATAAAGGTGATGGCTTTTGAAAAAGAAATATGTATTTCCTTAAACTTTCCAAAAAAACTTCTGCCAACTAAATAAAAAAGTGAAAGAAAGTGTTGGTGATGAAATCGCCAGGCTACAAATCACATCTAAATTGTGCTTTGGATGATTTCCAAAATGTCACTGCTTAACTTTTTTTTTAAATGTCACTTCTCCCATCTAGGGAGAGCTTGACTGCTATCAAGAAGTTTGCGGCAGGAGTCCAAATAAGAAAAGGATTCTACTGAGTGCAAACATCAGACTTTATTTTTCATTTTCCACAGGAAATGGC
>BLXT01000975.1:1383621-1401951 GCA_019648995.1 Plakobranchus ocellatus
GCTTTCTTCTTCAACGATATTTAGAAGTTTTTGCAGGTCTTCTTTGTTTTCAGCTATTAGCACTGTGTCATCAGCATATCTTACGTTGTTTATGTTCTGCCCGCCCACCTTAATTCCTGGGTGATTCTCCAAATTTCGCATGATTATCTCACTGCAGAGGGAGAAGAGATCTGAGGAGAGAACACAGCCTTGCCTAACGCCTCATTTTATATCCTGAAATGTGCTGGTTTTGTTTTCGATTCTCATCGCTGCAGTTTGTTCCCAGTACATGGTTTTATATTATTCTTAAGTCTTTTCCATCAATGTTAAGTTGTTTCAATTGCGTTATTATCTCATCGTGGCGTACTCTGTCAAAAGCTTTGGTGCAATCAATGAAACACAGATATACATCTTTTTGTACTTCTAAGGCGCGTTCAATTAAGGTTCACAGAATATATATTGCATTTGATGTTCCTTTATCTTCTACAAATCCGCACTGTTCTTGTGCCATTTCTGGTTTTATTTTGTTCCTTATTCTCAGCATTATGATCTTTAGCAGTATTTTGGTGATGTGACTCATGAGGCTGATTGTTCTGTGTAATTCACATTCTGTTGCACCTGGCTTCTTTGGCAATGCAATGAATATAGACTTGGATAAATCTGTTGGAATCTGCCCTGTGTCATAAATTTCGTTCAGAAGGTGTGTGACTTTTCCAATTCCAAAATCTTCAAGGGCCTCTATTTGTTCTACCGAAATGTTGTCTGGGCCTGTTGCTTTTCCATGTTTCATCTTCTTTATAGCTGTTTCTACTTCTTCCTTCATGATAGGGGGGCCTGCAAAATTATTCTTCATGATGTTGTGATCTTTTCTGTCATCTTTAAAGAGTTCTCTTATGTATTCTGCCCATTTTTCTAAGATTTTTTCTTTATCGATTATGATATCACCATTCACTGCTTTTATACACCCAGTCGATAAGAGTGTTCTCTTTCCTGTGATTTCCTCAATGCTTCTGTACATTGTTTGTGGTGCATGTTTTCACTGCTGCTCTATCTCTTTGCATTTCTCATTGATCCAGTTCTCTTTTGACATATTGCATTTTTCTTGCACTTTTTTGTGTATTTGCTCATATTTTTCTTTATTGCCCTTAGCACATCTCCTTTCCTCCATCAAGTTTAAGATTTCTTCTGTCATCCATTTTTGCTTTGCCTTTCTTTTTTTACCTCTGAGGAGAGATCACCTCTTTAGCTGCTTCCATTATTGCCGATTTGAAGTATTCCCATTGTTGTTCTACCTCCTCTGCATCTCCTAAGGCTTCAAATTTATTCTGGACTGAGATTTGATACTTTTCCCTGATGGTTTGATTTGTTTTTAGTATTGCCAGATCAAATTTGATGTTGGTGAAAGGTTTGCTATTTTTCTTTAGTTTTAATTTGAATTTGCCTACCACTGGGACATGGTCACTGTAACAATCCGCAATTGGGTATGTTTTTGCCAATAGCAATGCCTTTCTATATCTTTTAGATATCATCATATAGTCTATCTGGTTTCTGGTCTCGTCACCAGGGCTTCTCCATGTCCATTTTCTCCTTGGAGGTTGTTGAAACCATGTGTTTCCCACTATGATATTATTTGTCTGACACCATTCAATTAACTTCTCACCTTGCTCATTTCTGATGCCCAGTCCATGTTTTCCTACAATATCATCTACTTTCTTGAAATACTGAGCCCTAATTATATATTTAAATGTTGTTGATTGTTGCTGATCTTATGGATGAAATTATCAATTATTGGGGATGTACACTGGACTGACAAGTTTTTGTAGATGTTGGTTGTGCGCACATATGATGTGTGCATAACAATTACAATTGCAAGTCATGGTCAGGTATTGCACATCGGTTATCAATGCATTAGAGCATGCTCAATTACACGAATTGGAGGCATTAAAATGGATAGTTCAGTATCATTCAAAATTGATCTATGTATAAAAAATGTATATTTTTTTATTGGCTCAGAGGATACTGAAAATTTATGCAGAGAGGTCTTGAAATTTGATAAAAAAAATTTTCTTTCACTTATTACGAGGGCAGGCTGATAATTAAGTTCCGTTTGCTAATAACTCAGTCAATTTTCGTCACATCGACCTAAAATTTCATACACTTACTCTCGAACCATTTTTCTAGGCTTAACTAGAACAACAAGTTTGTGTGACGTAATTTGTACTCATAATGCAGTGACACTCAACACGTGATGGGGTAGCCATGTTTATGAAACTGGCGACGTCCAATGACCTTCTCATCAAACAGCGCTCTGTTATCGAGTTTTTGGCAGCTGAGGGATGTTCTGCTGCAAATATGCATGCAAGAATGAAGACAGTCTATGGTGAAATGTCCATTTCAGAATTTTTAAAGGGGAAGACCCCAGAGAGACAATTCTGCGTGATCGAAAGCATTCAGGTAGGCCCCTTTCCGTATGATCACGGCTCATCGAGAGAAAGTTGACTGCATGATTAGAGCAAATCGAAGGGTCAAACAAAAGGAAATTGCCAATGCAATAGGCATTTTGAAAGAACGAGTGCACCATATCGTCACAACTGTACAGGGTTACCGAAAAGTCTCTGCCCGTTGGGTCCCAAGACAGCTCACTGTAGAGATGAAACCGCAGAGAAAGGACATGTGTAGTCAACTCTTAGAGCTTTCAACTGTCTTCATTCTTGCATGAATATTTGCAGCAGAACATCCCTCAGCTGCCAAAAACTCGATAACAGAGCGCTGTTTGATGAGAAGGTCATTGGACGTCGCCATTGTCTCATAAACATGGCTACCCCATCACGTGTTGCGCGTCACTGCATTATGAGTACAAATGACGTCACACAAACTTGTTGTTTTAGTTAAACCTAGAAAAATGGTTCGAGAGTATATGTAAGAAATTTTAGGTCGATGTGACGAAAATCGACTGAGTTATTAGCAAACGGAACTTAATTATCAGCCTGCCCTCGTATTTAATTGTGGCATGCTGCTTTATTTGAAATCCATAGGAGCTGTTGCAAGACTGATGGCATATTCTATGACTTCAATTGATGAATCCAAGCTGCATGGTATATATACATTTATGCTCATTTTTTTCAATTCTCAAAATGTCCAGAGTATATTCTCAAGAACTGTTTGAGGAGGCCATTAACTATTAAGCTCATAAAATCTGGAGCATTGTCCTTGAATAAATAAAAATCAGTCTTTCACTATAATACTTTCCACCCTTAGAGACAAAGTTTGAGGGAGAAATCTTTGCTCAAGCAAGTGAAATAGATTGTTCTTTTTGCCGAGGGTTCCCGGGAATGCACTAGCCATGATATGTGAAATAAAATGAAAGAAATTCTGATATCTAGGGAGACCTGGACGAGATTGGCTTTTGTCATGCCAAAAAAAAAAAAAAGCACAAAAAAAATGAGTATATGAACCCTCCCAGGCGTTGGCTAAAGGAAGAGGTATAGTTTCTCTTGATGCTGTTGAATTGATGGAGGAGTACCTAGATAGGATAGATACAATAGTCCTTCAGTCTGCCAACAGTTTTTGTAATGCAAACGACACAGGTTTTTGCCTTGTATCCCAAGATAAAGAGGGTGTTTGCTACCAAAGGAATGAAACATTTAAATTGCTTGATCAATAAGACCAGACAATGGATTACAGTTTTGGCTTGTGCATCTGCCTCTGAAGAATACGTTCAACCATTGGTGGTATTTCCACAAAAAAGATTCCCAACAGTCAACCATTTACTGGACTTTGAAAAAGCTGCCATGCAAATTTCAGCCAATGAATGGATGAACTCTCAAGCTTTCCACATCTGAATTAGAGACACCAGTGGTGGAAAAAAAGAAAAACTGGTAGTTGTCTTTGTGGATGGCCATGCAAGTCACAATTCTGATTTTTCCACACCAGAAATGTGTAATGATCATGGCATAATTTTGCATGGCCTTCTTCTACATGGATCCCACGTCATGCAACAAATTGAACTTGGCACTCTTTGCTTTCATGAAGGCTGAATGGCCCAACACCATGAAGACTCATTTGGAAGCACATCAAGAGATGCCTTCTGCCTCAATCTTTAAGATGGTATGGAAGCAAAAAAAAGTCTTAAAAGGCTTTACTAAATTTTAATTTTTTTCTTTCAATCCAGGCAGGGCCATCTTGAGTGGAAAACATGAAAATGAGCAAGACTTTTAAAAACAACCAAAGAAAAAGTTGTTGCAACTCAGGCACCCTCCCATGCTATTTCAGAACTGGCTCCACCTTTGCCTCCATCCATGGTTAGCAACATAGGTACTTTACTTCACATTACTGACCATGTCAAATTTCAAAACTGTGAGACATTTCTAGAAACGATGAAAGTCAATAAGAGTATACTGCCTTCTTCAGGCAATTAGGAACACACAAACTGACGAAACATCTTATGTCCAACACCAGCGGCAGAAAAAATTGAAAACACCCCCAGAAACTAGGAATGCCTTGCCAATATCAATATGAAACATACTCTTGTCCTCAAATCTAGTTGACATCTGGGATGGTCCAATGCACTTACCAACAGCTGGTTCATCACCAGCGCTCCTTACCTACATAACAATTGATGCCAGGGATAGGCAAGTGCTTTGGAAGTGGTCCATCATCCCAACTCCTTGCCTCCTTAACAACTGACATCTTGGATAGTGCAATGAACTTACCAAGAACTGGTCCTTTATCCAAATTTTTTTCAACAGCTTCTACTGACTCTGCTGACCCAGCCAATTTGCTGCCTTCACAAACAAGAGGCTGGCTTTAAAATATTCTATTGCCTCCGCAACTGCCAAGAAATAAGACGAGTAACCAAAAAATTTCTGCACTTACTATGGCACGTTCTTTGGTTGAATCAGAAATTTTGGAAGAAAAAAGAGAGGACAGCTTAAGAGAGGCAGAAGACGAAAAGAAAAGGCAAAAGTTTGAGGAAGAGCTCTAGAGAAAGAAGAGGACTATATTTGAGAGAGAAAAAAAGGGAGATAATATTAAAAAGTCCAAAGGCAAAAAAAAATGAAAGAGGGGAAAAAAAAACCTCAGAAGACACAAAAAAAAGAAAAGCTGTTGAAGAGGCCAGGAAAAAAGCGAAAATGTGGTGAGGGTGATAAAGAAAAGGTTACCCTCTGGTTTTGATGAGTGATGATATGTGGATGGCCTTAATATGAATGTGTGCAGAGAAAGCAAGAGAAAAGATGGAGACCATTGGTAGGCTCAGTGCAATGATGCTGGTTACACCTCTTGTGCACGGATCTACTTTCAGTGCTCAAACAAGATGCTGCACTCTATTGCAGATTTTGTTGGATTGGTCAATGGGAGGTCTTACTTTTGCACTGGATTCATCAATGCGATCCAATTTTATCAGTCTGAGAGAGATTCAAATAATTTCTCGCTGTTATTGTACAATGTTTTAATGTTTGTAATTTTCAAAAGTTTTCTCACAGTGGTATATGATTAGAATTAACATATGAGGTAAAAGAGAGAAAAATATATTTCTTCGTTCACAGTTCAGGTTAAACTTTTTTTTGTCAGAAAATGAAACTTTGGTGAATATCCAATATCTTTATACAAGCAACGCGTTCTTCTGTCTGATTTGAACCATGACCAACAATACAAAAGTTTTAGTATTATGCAACTTTCTTGCAAAAAAAATTCCATGTTACTTCTTAAAATGTGTCTTTTTTTTTTTCAACACACAGCACTTTTTGGGTCAAATTTGAATAGCTCTACGCAGACAGCGTTCTTATTGATGTTCCTTTATTTAGCTGAACCATGACGATGCACAAATGCATTACGCATAACTTTATTTTTTATATACAACTTAATTTGTTTGAAACCTTACACAGTATTGGGGACATTTAGTGAACATTACACTGCAGTTATTCTTTTATATCTTGATGCATAATATGGCATGTTTTTTTAATGGTTGACCTTAACTTTTATTCAAATACTGCGAATTTTGCTTCTTTATTTTTTTTTTTAACACTTGAAATCCGATGAGCCGCTCCCAGCGGCTCTAAGGAATTCCAGGAAAACCGGCAAGCCGCTCACAGCGGCTCACTGTAACATCTGTGTTAAAATATGCACCTTCAAATATTTTGCGACAATACCAACATTTATCTATTACGACAGTCACAAATGGGTCTTTGACTGTTACATTGAACGTTTACTTGGCCAAATTTGCTAGTTTCTTGCAAGTATAAGCGATCTTTAGAGAGAGCTCTGTAGATCTAAATGTAAACAAAAATCAGCTGATTTTGCTAGCTCTTCAATTTATTGTTCTAGGAGTCTAGATTTCTCAAAATAGCATCAGGGAATCAACCACCTCGTAGAGTATGTGCTGAACAAGCTTTGAAGTTGTTTCAAAAAGATTTTCTTGACGGAAACAATAGCAATGTAGATCTAAGAACTAGATTCTGGTGAAAGTAAAGTAAGAGAGAGAATATTATAGATCTAGGTCAAGTAGGTAAAAATCATGTATTATTGCAAAAATTACAAGACTTTACGACTTTTACTATGGATAACTTTATTTCTGGATTAGTAGTTGACAACTTTTTATGGATTACTGCAAACTAATGAACTATGGGCAGGTTAGTGTGTTAGTAAGCTGAATTTTTAATATAAATTTTTAAAAACACTTTTGTTTCCAGTGTGTTTAATTTGAACATATGCACAAAAACAATACACAAATAGACTGGAAATGTGCAGAATTTATTTATGAACACATCCATACCTAACTTTTTACTGTATCTTCTATGAAACTCTAGTTATCTCAAATTTTCTACACCCACCCCGTAATTTTATAAGCACCCTAAAAATACCCTTCGGTCAAAATTTATTGCCTTGAAATAAAAGTCTTTGTTAATTTTCTCAAATACTGTCTTTTTGATATTGGTAAAGCAAAAACACCAGTTTAACATTAACGCAAGTTATGTGCACTTAAAGTTTGAGTTTAATTTGTACTTGTATTTATCATTTGTGAGTTTAAAAAATACAAGAAAAAAGAACTCCTCTGGATAATATGAACATGGCTTTAACCACAAAGACTTAATAGCAATAGCAACAACGATAAAATATGTCTAGGAATATTACATTACCCAAAAGCACATCACCCGGTCATGAAAAAGGCGTCAAACATCAAAATGGCACCAACCAACAAACTGTAATGCAGCTACTAACGGCAATGCAAGCTTATCTGCGCAAGGCAGAATCGTTAGCTTGCCACGAAAATTCTTATTTTGAAATCAAAAGTTTGCTACTGACTACAGGTGATGCACAAGGTAATAACTCTTTGCCTCAATATTTAGTTTTATCAGTGCATTTCTTCTGCAGTTATGGCTGAATTAGTAGCTGAGGGTATGCGCATGGCAGGCAATCCTCTACATTTCATATTTGGCTCCACCAAAGAGATGCTGCAGTTTAATTGGCTACCACACGATACTGCATTACAATTGGCAACTGAAAAATGCGTTTATACAATACTTCACTTCATTTGGTTATGCCAGTAGTGTAGGCTTACTTGAAATGAACTTATATAATAAAGTTTAAAAAACTAATTTAACTAAATGAAGTATATCACTGGGCAACATTATGCAATGCTATTTCAAATTTATTAAACAAGTAATTTTGTCTTTTGAATGTGTCGATTAATTTCTGTTAAAATGAATTTATCTTGTCTAACAGAAAATCAATTAAAAGCATAATGCTTATTAAAAAGAATGACATATGAAAGGTATCTGAATACAACTATTTTGAGAGGTAAAATTGCACCAATTACCTAACTTATAAAGCATAAACCTGCTCTGTATCACCTACACAATAAAAACAATCATCAAAGCTACATTAATAGTATAAAGAAACACATATTTAATTGTATATAATTTTAAAAGATCAGAGTAATTGTCTCTAAAAAAAGAAGAGTTTAACATTATTGACAAAGAATAAAATGTGATAAGTATTTAAAAAACATTCTTTTAGCACTAAATTCATTGATACTTGCCAACATCACCAATTTGCAGTTCACCAGCTATCATTTTGACATACTGCTCACCACCCCAACAAGTAAGATTTATAAATGCAACATCAGAACCTCGGACAGTGAAACCAACAAGATGTCGCTCATTTCCTGTATAAAGAAAAAGCTGGTATTGTAAATTTTTTTAGTAGTTTATATGTCTTGAGACCAGTCCGAATGAATCACAAATTCATTTTAAAAATTTTCAATCTATGATTCAGTACAGCTTGAATATCCATTCAGTAAACTTTACAAGGTTAAAAATTGTGTAAGAATGAAGGTTCCATGCTAGATATGAACAGATACAAAAAACATAGAAAAGCTTTTTTCTTGAACTTTAGGCTTTGCTCAGAAGTGATCTTTGCAATGTTCAAGTCATTATATTAGGACTGGTAATAAGGAAAAAATTAAAGCTTCATTATAAAGGAAGGGAATAAAAAGCCTGAACACTACATCATTGCATTAAATTTTTATAGTTTCAATCAATGCTTTATCATCAATTCACTAAAGATTTCTTTAAGCCAGGCTTTGCAAGATAAACACTGAAATTTTAGCTGACCTTTAAAAGACAAATTCATGTTATTTTTAAATCCCTAATAAACTAATTTCAAAACAATTTTAACATACATACAATTAAAGGAAAATGCTATAAGCAATAAAATGCAAGAAAAACAAAACATAGGCACCTATTATTCATAAATCCCTGACCTAAATGAAAAATTCCTTTTTACATTTCCGTGTTGTACTGGCCACTGATATCATTAACAATGTCCATCAAGTTGATTTCATAAACTCTGCAATGCTTGCCTCAAATCTAATATTACTCTAATAGTCACAAATTCAATTTTTTTCTTGAATAAAGGTCCACTTTCCCCCAATACTTCTTAAGTAATTGGTTATCACTATTCTTTTATTAAAAGTAACAAGTTTATTTGTTCTATGCTTATGGCTTTCAACAAGTGATATTGTTTTTAGGCCCTTGTCAAACCAATACATCAGCACTAAAAGCAATGAGCCTTCTTTAGATTTGTATGACTTGTACTATTGTATTCTTGAGTGTTTGTTAATGTATTGAAATCGTACTCTAATTTGTACACTCTTATCAGAGACAGCCACATTGCATGAAGAAAGCTAATTTTTTCACAGCATTCTTAATTTTTGTCCACTGAGGAAAATAATTACATCACGGATATCAGAGGGTACACCACAATTTATTTTTTTTACAAAATGAAAATTTACAATGTCATACCTATTTTAGGTGTAAAAACTCTAAAACAAAAGAATCAACCAAATTGTTAGGATGCCTAAGGTATACCTTGTAAAGAAAAATAAACTTGTTATGCAATCAATAAGTTAAAAGATAATATTTTGAGAATTATTTATTTTTTCTACTACCATGTCTACTTGAACTTTTTCAGTGTCACTATGCTTGATGATCAAATGCACACAAGAGACTGGCTAGATTTTTAGAAAGAACTTAATCTAACTCCTAACTGTATTGCCATGTTGCCATGAGCCATCACCAACGGTCATGACGCCATGTTCAGGCACTGAGCGTCAAAGACATTAATGACTTTTTCAGCCTACACCATCAAGCTCATCTTTTCTCAAAACAACTTTGTGAAACAAGCCAAGCCTGTTATTCACTCTGAGACACCCTAATCTAGTTGTAGAAACATGTTTTAGTGCACAGGGGATTGTTTTTATGGTTAGTTTGATGCTTTACAAAAGTATTATCAAAAAGAGGAACTGTTAGCCTTGATAAGAAACCATGGATCTAGTCTACAAACTTTGAATTTTGACCAGGCATATATGGAAAAACTTTAGAATTGATAAGGATTTACCATCCACAAATCAGCTTGTGCACTTGACTTTCTAAAAGCACTCGCATCCAATTTTTCATTTCATCTGAATTTTTTTCACATAGATCTAACAATAAGATCTACATGGCCTTGACCGGGCAATGGCTCAAAGTGCTAAGTGTTGTTCAAGTTTGCAAAAAAAGTTAAAAATGATCAGGTGCAACAAGGCAATACAGACTGATTGAATGATTTGATTATTGGTATAACATGATTAGGGAGAGTAGGGCTTTTTCTCACTCAGGAGGATGACCCGGCGAGAGTCATCCCCCAGCCCTGAGAGATACCGCTTGACTTTTAAGATCCCCGTCATGGGCTGGGATCCGAGCCCTAGTACACGTACCCGGACCTGCCAATCACCGGGTGGTGATTGACCGAGTGGTGTCGCATGACCCACTTTGCTTCGTATCTGTCCCGCCCGCCACAGATAGATTTCCTAATCCCTCAACTCCTCGGGCACCAAAACGTTGCCGCGCTTTGGTGCGGAGTGTGGGTTAGGTGTCATTCTCCTTCTGCTTCTTTATTGACACTTTCAGGTAGCCCTCTTCTACCTTATTAGACCTCTGTGTTTTTAATCACCTGTACTCATCTGCATCCGAATTATGTAGACGACCGTACTCCATGTTGGGCCTTGGTGGTTGTTGGATTTCGGTCCTAGCACCAAGGCGTAACCGCATGTTAGACTAGCCCCCGTTCTTGTTACCGAGGCCGAACCACAAGGAGGTGGGAGCACAGTATTGCGTTTGCACGCCGACACCTCCTGGTCTGAAGGAGCACCCCAATTGCGATCCTGGAGCTCGCAGCTGGATGCGAGCCGCTTGAACTCAGGAGGGGTGAACAGACCGTCCTTGCCCAGGAGAGGTACCTTCGAAGCGGCGAAGGAGCACCACTGAAAGATATGGTGGAGGATTTTGCGCAGCAACACCGCAGAATCAAGAAAGTGTCCATACTCAGTGTGGCTAATGACCTCTCAAAGAAATACTGCGTGCCTACCGATCGGACGCCGCTACCAGTGCCATCATGGGCTCCAGAGACGGCTCCCACCTCCCCTGAAACCAGCTTGTACATTGGACCGATGGGAAGAAAAGATGAAACGTGCCCCCCCTCGCTATGAGAGCCAGGTCATTCAAAACCATTGCGAGGTACGGAAGAGAGTACGCAATAGCATACACGGACGGCTCCTCAACCGAGGGCAAGGGGAATGGCGGCTATGGGATCTACTTCCTGTGGCCCGACGGAAGCACAACTCGGAAATGCGGACCAGTAGGGGAATGGACGTGCAGCTGTGAATGTGAGCTGATATGGAAGCAGCGGGAAGGAGCTGCGCTACCGGGCGTGGTTATCCTTACCGACTGCAGGGCTTTGGTGCAGGCCCTCGGAGATTCAGGAAGCAAAGGTGTAGGAGAGGCGGTGCTGTTAGCGGACTACCTACCCCTTGTGGACTATGGTCCAGTGGATTCCTTCCCACATTGGGGTCCTTGGCAACAAGATAGCCGACGGACTAGCAAACAAGGGAAGGTCAATGCCGCTGCCACAGGTCGGTCTTGCAATGCGGCACCCCCAAGCTGTGGGGTGCCACTCAGTTATCTAATGATGAACGATTCCCCCGTTTCTATGAAGCTTACAAGGCGGGTGATTATCTACAAGGTCTGCCAAGGAATGACGCTGTACCAATCTTTCGTGCAACAGCGAGGCACACGCTCCTCCTGGCGGACCAAGCGCGACAGGTTGGCCCGCAACTACTGCCTGTCGTCTTTGTGGAGAAAGGGAAGAAATGATTTTGCATGTCCTGTCCGAATGTCGGGAAGTGGTTGATGGCCGACCCAGGGGATGGCCCGCTGTGCCCATGAACAAAATCCTCTGGTGTGGTGATTGAGTAGCCATGAGCACGTCAGCAAAAATTATGCGGATATTCCTCCAAAGAGCCATGCGGTGACGCGAGAGACCAGGCTTCGGCGCTCACCTTAGAAAAAGGGCGGCTTCCACCAGCCCCAGAAGTACAGCAAGGCCCAAACCGCGTGAGTGTCTTCTTTTTTAATACAGGAATTTACTTTGAGGATTATTGGGATACTTAGTCCACCATCAAGCGGTGATCTCAGGGTTTCTGTTCATTCATTTTCTTTCAAAGGCCACTATCAGATGCTCAAGCAAATTGAAACAAAAATGAAAATCCATTAAAAATCCAACACGAGTATGGAGGAAAACTTTCGAAAGAATCTGTACAAAGCCTCAGATATTTCTATAGACACCCAGTTCCTTTCAGTAACCCACTATGCGAGAGGGATTTACCTCTGGGAAAAGTCTGTACACTGAAGTATTTCTTCCTGATGACTTGAAAGTCTGGGCATTCAATTGAAATATGACGGACAGTGTAAAGTTTGACACAGGCATAGGAAAAAGGTTGTTCTTCATTTTTTTAAAGGAGCTCTGGGTGAGCCTACAGATTAACATCTCTCGTTTTCAACCTGCTCCTTCACCTCTTTTGCTGAGGTCTTCTCCCAAGTTGGAAAGTATTTTGTGAAGCCTGTTTGCTCCCTCAGCATCCCAATTTTCTTGCCAAATGGTGTGGATGTATGCGTTTAGGTTAGGTTTCAGATCAGACCAATAAATGAGTTTTCCTGAACATGATGCTCTGTTTAGAGCTGCCTTTGCAAGCTTGTCCACATTTCATTCCCCAGGATGCCTACATGAGCAGGAATCCAGACAAAAGAGATGTGAACATAGGGTGGAAATTTTCGGTTAAATTGCGACTTTTTTTATATCTTTAACTTTGAAACTTTTGCTTTGAGTAGCCTGTAAGGCTGACAGGCTATCACTGTAGATAACAGAATTTATATGGTATGTTATGAGTTTTTTTACTTCTGTGAGTTCAAGGGTTATTCGCTGAAGACAAGGACCCATCTCTCAGGCTAGTTGCCTTTGAGCAGTCTGAACGTTACGGAAAATAGGCTGCAGCCACAACTTTTTCCTCCAGTTTACAGCCGTTGGTATAAACTGCATAGTAGTTGCAAAATTTTTCCTTTATTCTAAAAAATTATTTCCAGTGGGCCACCTTGCTAGTATCTTCCTTCTTTTGTTTTGTGTGTGAAATGTCAAAGATAAGGTGGTGCTCCTCCCAAGGTGGAAAACACTGTACATATTGGTTATCAATAGTTTTTTAGGTTGATCTTGGCATTCTTAACATGTTCAAGATCATTGGCAAGAAAATTTGGTTCTGACTCAGAGTCAGTGGAAAACTCAGACAATAGAGCATCAAATATAATATAATGGCAAGAATTTTGTGGTAATGACTTTAATTAAAGTAAAAAGTTAAAGGCTAGCTTGGTATGCTGATCCTCAAAAGAGGACTCCCCAGCCTCGGCTTACAAGCTTTTAATAGGCAATATGAAAGTCCTGATGATGTATAGGGTCTAGGGCTCTCAGAGCGGGTTTTTTTGCAGAACTATATATTATGCTTCTGTAGTCCAACTTGGACTGGGCAAGGGTGCAGTAAAGGTTTAGAAGGGTGGCTCTATCTGCACCCCAGTCCATGTGGCCTACAACACGTAATAAATTCATAGCTTTTAAGCGTATCTTTTTAAAAAAAAAATATATGGCTTTTAAACTTAAATTTTTGGTAAAAATTGACTCCTAAAAATTTAGCCTCACCCTTCACCAGGCTCGTCTGGCTGTCCAGATGAAGGGTGGGTTCAGTGTAAATTCTTTGTCTGTGGAAATGGACACAGGTGGTCTTGAAAAACGAAAAGCTGAAACCATTTTTGGAGACCCATTTTTTAACATTTATACATATTTAAATGGTGCACTCAACATGCTGCAAGTCGTTTACTCTCAGCATAAATGGCAAAATTGCCTACAAATAAAGATGCATTTACATGTTTAGAAACAGAATTAATTATATTATTTATTTTCAAGTGAAATAGCATAGGCAATAAAATACTGCCTTGGGGAACACCGTTTTCTTGGTGGTAAGAAGAAGAAAAGGTGCTCTCCGTTTTAACTTTCAAATACACATGTAACAGTCAGTTAGGAAGTTTGAAATGAGAATGGGCAACCTGTCCCTAAAATCGAGGTCGAAAAGATCTTTTAGAATTTCATACCTCCATAACTAAGCTTTTTTGAGGTTGAAAAAAAAACCGCCAGAACTTGTCTTTTTCTGGTGAAGGCCTTTTTGATACAAGTGTTCAATTTGACCAAGTGGTTCAATGTGCTATGCTCCTTCCTAAAACCGCGCTGTACCTTTGACAGCAGGTTTCTGGACTCAAGCACAAGGACCAGTCAGTCATTCACCATCTGCTCGAGGGTCTTGCACAAGCAGCTCATGAGCGCAATAGGTCTATAATTGGAAGGATCCGAAGGATCCTTCTCTGATCCTTCCTGAGTTTTGAAATTGGAACAACAAAAGGCTCTCTCCAAGATGGAGGGTGGTCCAAATGGTATTGAAAATATGTAGACAGGATTCAGGAACTGATAGTACACACCATCAGGATCTGCTGCCGACTCATTAGATTTAATAAGTGAGTTTTTTTAGTTCTGTTAGGAGAAAAGGATTATTATAGGGTTCGATATTATCTAGAGAAAAATTCAAATTTTGTTTTTTGGTTTTGTGTATCGTTTGCTGGAAATTTTTAGAATAATTTTTTGAGGAGTTTTTAAAAAAAGTTTCAACCAGATAATCAGCATGATATTTAGGGTCTGAAATGATCTGGCCCTCTTTTTTTAAGATGGCAAGAATGGGCAATATTTTTGCCTTTAATTTTTCTAAATTTCTTCCAAACAGATTCTGATGAAGTATTAGAGTTTAAAGATGACACAGCATTGGTTCTTGGAACGAAATGATCAAGCATCCTCCCCGCCCATGTGTAGGAGAAAGCGCATTGAAGTTTCCCAGCACGAGAAAAGGCTTCGGAAACTGCTCAAAGAGCTTAGCTAGGGAGAAACTGGGGTATTGGGAGGCAGGAACAGAGAGCATACGGTTAGAGTATTTTTCACGCTTATCGTGGCAGCTGCAGCATACAGGCCAGTTTTCAGACTAATTTCTGAAAAACATATTCTGTTTCTGATGAGGAGGGCCGCCTCCATCTTTGCTGGCCTACCAAGCCTTTTATCTTTTTACGTTGCTTCACCCCCTCCATCATATGGACATCAGGGATGAAGGTGTAGGGAAGCGGTGAGGAAGGCGGAGGACTTTGGGGTTTCTCCACTGGTGGCGGGGTTTGGAGGAGGGAGGGCACTCCATAGGAGAGGCGGAGGGCCTCAGGGAACTGGGGGATGGAGGAATTTCCCTGGATTGAGGATATGTCTCCTCAGCTTCCATAGCCAGAGGCGCAAAACAATTGCGTGTTTCCAGAGGCACCTGTCTTTTTGATTTTTTGGCCCTGTGCTTGGCTAATGCTTCAGTTTCTGCTGCTCTCTGGGAACCAAGAGCGGGAGAATCCTTCTGGCCTTTTTTCACTTTGGGCGGGGCAGAAAGGGCACTTCTGCCGCCATCCCTAAGGAGCGCTGCCGGCTTCATTCAAAGTTGAGTCTTGACGGCACTAGCATATTTACTGGTTGAAATGTTTTCATGGTATCGTATATTTTCCTCTATTTTTATTCTAAATAATGCTAAAGGGGCTATATGGATATAAATGCAAGTAAGAGAAAATTGATAGAAAAAGACATTGTTGGCTTCTCCAGCAGGCCCATCATCAAAGCATTACTGCTGATCATATAATGCAAAACCAAAGAGCCATTAGCCTAGTGCTTGCAGATCACACCTATGCATCACCTGTCTTTCCTTTTTTTGTTGGATTGATGTTTATTTTATTTATAATAATTTTTTTGTGTAGCCAATTTAACAACTGAAAATAAATCAAAACTTTTTAAACTAGGTCGTGATCAGTAAGTCTCAAAACCAGTCAATTGAACCAGAAGTGATATTTGAAATGTATTAATTGATACAACGAGATTTAAAATGGTGAAAACTGGATAAAGATAAAATAATTCTGTGTTAGGACATTGTGGCTCCAACTCTTGAAAAAAGAACTGAAAGAGTGCCAAGACATAGTTTAAACTTCTGAAAAAAGGACTGAAAGAGGGGAGAAAAATTAAAAAATATTTGTTCTCAAAATGACTTCTCATTAGGTTATGACTAGTCTCATAACATAAGTTCATCAAGCTTGATGTTTTGTTCAATGAATAAGTACAGTTCATATGGCCTATTATTGATTCTGGAGAGTTGTTGCAAAGGCATCAAAAGATTGAAATATCATGAGCCAACACTTATAAGTCTCCTCAGCAGGGAGATGTCTCCTTTGGGGTTCACTTAACTCTTTGTCTTCGGATTTTTTCGTCACATCTGGACGGAGTTTTATTCCTCTATAAAAATTGCATCTTATGTTCAGATACAATTATGGTCATCATTTCTCTCCTAATAAATATAGAGCCATAATTCTTGCATTAATGTACTGGGCATTGGTTACACTACCTAAGTATAGTAATTTTGTTCATATGGGTTGTGTTTTTATATGTTGTATATAGGTAGACAGACAGTATGAAGAAAAATTGACATCAAAATTAGCTCAACACATTTACATTCACCATCAGAAAAAAATATCCATTTTCAGTCAGCAGTCAAATACTCCGTATTCTAGTAAAGTCCATACAGTTCCCAATGTTCATACCAATTTTTGTCCAATTCCACCCACAAATAAAGAAATTATACTAAATTGTTGAAAAAAGGTGAACGAATTTTGCTGTGTTTTCAGTTGGAGTAGATCTCGTTTTGGTTTCGCTTGTAAGAGCCTCTCTTTCTTCAAATCATTGATCATATCCCTCTAGGAGACAATTCTTTTACTCAGTATCACTAACAATGAGTTCCAGTTTTTTGAGAAATTATTTCGCAGTTTTAGAGCTGCTTTTCTTTCATGATGTTAGCGGCCGCTCAGTCATTCTTATTGTTCCGTCGGCCGCTTGGAGTTATTGTTAAAAGAGATGCTAATTACACAAAGGTCTACTGTTGATTTGGTGTCTCATTTAGCTACACATGCATGTGCATTGTGGATTGCAAAGTTTAAATTTAAATAAAAAAAATGAAAACTTGGTAAGACCTAAATCTGATAAGAAATTAAACTAAAACAGCACACATCTACATGAAACATGTTAAACTAATTTTTTTTAATTTCAATTTTAACTTACCTTTCTTACTGACAACAGATTTTGGGCCATCCTTAGCAATGATCAGACCTATAAGAGACTAAAGTACGACAATATATGATCAAAATGTGAAGTTTATTGTCATAATTTTTTTTTTGTAATGGAAACAGAATTAAAAAAAAAAATTTTGTCTGATGTTATATTTAATTACCATAATGATAAATATTGAAAAGAATTTCTTATTTATCTATTTTTAAACTTGAAAACGAGAATCTCTCTCTCTATATAAATATATAGAGAAATACATGCACATGCACAATATTAGCTCAGACATGTATTTTAAAACTTTGAAAAATGACATACACCGAAGTGTTCTTCATGAAATTAGAATGCTATACTTACAACATGGTTTAGAGTGTTTGAGATATCACAAATCTGGGTGTTGCCTTCTTTTGCAGCTACTGAGTTTCCTATTCTTGCCTTTGTAGAACTCGTATGACCAACATTAATCATACTTCTCGGGCTTGCATAGTGTTTGGAATTATTATGAAAATCATCAAATCTCCCAAGCCAAGCCATTTGCATAAGATTTTTAATATCCTTTACAATGTTGCCAATCCAGTAAAGGCAAACAAAACTATGCACTCAAAAAGCTGGTGAATATAAGATAATACCACAAATTTATGAATAAACGGTGGAAAAATATTCTCGATCATACACCGATTTACAAGACAACATAATGGCTCCCATTAATTTCAATTTTAAGTAGTCTACTTTAAACTGACTATTATGGCCTACGACTTCAATTTAAAGGGGTTTGACAAAAAAAAACCAAGCTGTTATAGTTCATTTCCTCATGGAGCATATCCACATTGTTCTCAATCTCAGACTTTTTGGCACTTGCCATGCCAGCAAGTGTTGATGGAAAGTATGAACATGTAGAGAACACTCCTGCTAAAACTTCAATTTGAAGACATTTGAAGAAAAAAATCCATAATATTATGGTTTGTTTCCTCATGCAGGATAAGCCAAACAATGAAAAGTTTGATAAATGTGTACACCTGCTACAGTCTTCAAAAAGTCGGGTTTTGCTGATCAACCATACTCATGTCAGCCAGCAAAAAAACCAACAAATTTGTCTGCGGAAGACATCTTGCAAATTCCTTGTTTTGATACAAAAAAAGGAAAGCAGTCAAAGGAAACCACTCCAACAATTCCTTATTGCATAACAAGTGATGACATCCGCCATGTCATACAAAAGAAAATGGAATCTAAAGACCAGGAAGAGTATGTGTGTGTGTGTGG
>BLXT01000975.1:1441532-1464011 GCA_019648995.1 Plakobranchus ocellatus
CATGTTCATTTTTTGTGCAAATTTCTTGAAAATTGTTTCTCATAACTTCCCTATTCATGAAATTTTTGTCCTGTTTTATCCATAATGATGGGTAATCTTGGATTAAACTTATGAATTCAAAAGTTTTGTCAGTATCCACTATTTTGTGTCTGGTTTGGTGTGAAAGTTTGATGCCTAGATCTACATCTAGAGAAAGACTTGCTAACTGCCTCGAGCTGTCCAACGTCGCGTGTTGGAAGTTGGTGACACAATTCTTGGTGTGCTAATTTTAGACACGATGAAACCGCTGCTCGAATTTAGCAGATAATTATGATGATGATGATGATAGCATTTACCAAATGCTCAAGATATTTATTGCCGCTCACTGCTAGCAGTGCACTGCGCAACACGGCGCGGCTACTGCCTTTGGTGCGAAGGGTGTATGTATAATCATAGTAGTTATTATCTCAGCTCAGCTACTGTCCAGCTCAACTGCTTTTGGTGAGAACGCTCACTAAGTGTCATGGGCTTAGAAGTTCATAATTATTACTTGAGCATGGATATCTTTCGAACTTTTCGCGCTCAGCAGATAAAATTCTGCTATTCGTTGAAATCCTTTACTAATTGCATTATTTTGTTTTCATCATGGAATATTGAGAAATACAATATAAAATTAACAATATGCAAAATCCATATCCCAATCACTATTGATAAATAAATTGAATTAAAAAAAAAAAAGCACTTTAAATAGGCGTGTAGGGAAATCAAATCCCTAAAGTTTTAAGGCCTATCTAGGCCTACATTTTGTTTTCATTAGAACGAGTCTAATGCTCTATAACACAGGCGTAATGCAAAGAAAGCACTTTGTCATTAAACAAATGTTATAAAGGCCTATTATCAAATAATTTTGTACACAGTTTTGCAGAAAGAATATTGCGCATTTCCTAACTTATTGTTAAACCATCGTATCTTGAGAGCATACCGCAATCTACTTGGAGTAGCACCAAACAAGAATAAAATGAATGGTAGTAGTAGCAGGGCATCAGAGTCTAAAGTCCCTCAGGCAATATGTTTTGGCCCTGAATTCCGACACTCTAGGGTGGCTGGGCCACACCAATGTCATGACTCCTAGGTGCCCATCTGAACCTTTGTTTTTGCTTTGTTTTATTTTCTTGAGCGCAAATTTTTGGTTTTTGAATTTTAGCGATTTTTTTTTTCCCGAACTTTATCAAGCATTGTTTCAAAAGGCTCCCGCTAGTTAAGCAAAATTAATTTCTTGTGAAGTAAGTGCTTAGTTTATTCCTTCAACCCAAATTTGGCGCTACTTTAAGCATGACGATTTGCCGAGTAGCGTTTGAATGAAAACGGCATTAGGCCTCATTCATGTCTTTTTTTTTTTTTTTAATGACTTAAGGATGGTTGTTCTATACGGAAAGAGCGGCTGAAATTTCCCAGACGTCACACCCATGCAGTAACCTCTTTCCTCTAGATTTCAATTTTAGCAGCTTTCCACATCACGAGCAGTCCTACCTTCTAATGTGAATACAAATGCAGACCTTTTCCCGCACATTTTGTTGTAGCAAGTTGTTGTTACACTCTGTTGGTCGCCACGTGAACCTGCCCTGGCTTAGAGCGACTTTATAGGAACTAAGAAAGTGTTCTTTAGTTTGTTTGCCTTAACAGATTGGGTATGTGGGATCATCTTTCATTCTTCAACGCCCTAGGTTTGTATTTGACGACAGAATGTCATATGCAACTCGAATAAGAAGGCTGATTGTTAGTGGAGCCAGATGCCATATTTTATTCCATGTAAGAGATATCTGTAATGCACTTTCTGAGCTTGTTCATTGTTTGAATTACTTAGAGTCCTCTTTACGTTTGATTACGACTTTGATCTTAACTTTTTTTCTATTTTCGGCTACCGCTTTATTCGAGCTGACTGATCCAAGGCCTTTCCTTCCAGTCTGAGTGAGATCTATTAGCCTTTTTCTCTCATTTTTAGGTCTTCTTTTGCTTGTTGGTACATTGCCTCATTAACTCTTCATTTATTGCCAGTTTTCAGATTAAGCTGAATGGATTCTCTGAATCTTAGAGCGTGTCTGCAGTCTAGTTTTTCACAATTGTATTCTTCGCCTATTGACTTCATAAGAAATCTTAGATTTGCTTTGCGACAGTATATTGTGACAACCGTTAGACCGAATAAACCTCTAGCCATTTTCTCGAGAATTTATTAATTTTGCACCCGCATGGTTTTTTATTTATTTATTTTTTAATGAGATGAGTCTGAAGGTCCCTACAAAGCTCTTGACCTATCTGTGGTATAACTTTGAAGGAGTCATCTTCGCCTAATTTGCCTTTCAAGACATTGAGATTTCTTCAGTTTGAAGCTCATTCTGCTGAACTTGACTACAGCATCTAAACGAACCAGCATTCTGCGAACCTTGTTTTTCCTTGGAGCAGAGGATCGTAGTGGCATCCATGACAGCTTTGAGGGCAATATGTAACAATTACCGCCAAGGTCTATTTGACTCGCATTCTCTTCTGCCTCTCTCACGATAAATTCCATTTAAAAAAAAGATGAACAAGATTAGAGATATCGCATGACCAATAGCAATGTCAAATTCCAAGCTTATCTAATCTGCAGTGCATCTATCAGTGGAAAATTTAATTTTAAACCCACTGGAGTAGTCTTCGAGCATCAGTTGAATAACCTCTCGAATATGGCAGGTAACATTCTAGAGCTTGTTGGATCATTGGATGTAGTACAGAACCGTATGCGTTCGCACGTTCGAACCAGATGACATCCAGATTGAGTTTCCAAATGTATCACTTTGAATGATTTCCCAAATCATTGAGGCCTGTTGAGAATAGCTCAAGACTCCCAAGAGTCAATCACAAAGCTATTATCAGTGAGGTATTTTCTTAAGCGTGATGCCATAACTAAAAATTCTCACTTTAGATTCTGTAGTGAAATGGATAGGAACTGATATTTCATTTGCGTTTTGCTCTTTGGGAATGTAAACCCCATCAGCTGCCATTCATTAATCGCTAATTTTTAGGTTATTTGAAGAAATTCTTTCGTGTTTTGTTCTTCTGGCTTTGTCTTCTTCTCGGAGATTCGGCTTTCGTTAAAGCAGTTTATGCAGCATTTCTATTTTGCGTTGCCTTCTGCGCTTTCTTGGAGGCGTTGTATCTCATGTTGTTTTGCACGGAATATACTTAGTGTCATTGAAGGTTACAAAGTTCTCCTCTAGTGTGTTCTTCCCTATAAGCTCATCGAACTTTAAGACAATTTTTGGAATCCCGTTCCTGTAAATGCACTCGCGGTTTTGTTATCATTTTTTTAAACTCTTAAATGGGAGTAGTAGTAGTAGTAGTAGTAGTAGTAGTAGTAGTAGTAGTAGTAGTAGTAGTAGTAGTAATAGTAGTAGTAGTATGCCTAGGGCTACATCAGCGACAAAGTAATTTGTCCAATAACAAACAACAAAAAAATACTGGCTGAAGCAGAGATAAACAGAAACAGCAGACATTTTCTAGACGGATCGTCAGTGTTCATTACATAAATCATACCTTGTATAAGAAAACTCAATTCGAAAATTTACAGTTCACTTAAGTTTTAGATACAGGTTGTTAATTTTATAGCGATATCATATTATATAATCCACTATTGTATCAATTTCAGACCATAATTATTATTGGCTGCATCTAGAGTTACCTCGAATTTTGTTAACACTAAAACAGTGTCGAATCGACTACTTACACAGCGTCAGCATTCATCTTCAGCTACGGTTTTGATGCACAGCTAGGTACAGGCAAGAGTCGAAAATATAACAGATCTCTAGATCTAGAGGTCAAAATTAAATTATTAGATCAAGATTTGAATTCTAGAATAAGCCGAATTGATTCTCATGATCAGATCAAAGATTAAAGAATCGAAGTAACTATTTTCCCGGGCATTCCCGAATGCAATAACAATACTTACTTTCGAAGGGCACCCGTGATTCTAGATCCAACTTCATCAGCTGAGTATTTTCAGTATGCCGGTGTTACAATGCCCTTTCTCTTTTTCTTTCTGTATTAAAAAAAAAAACGTTCGGGAAAATAAGGTCGGGCTCTATCCGGGCGTTCGGGAAAATAAGGTCGGGCTTAGAGAATTTATGTTCTTTACATTAGATTTATATTATCTGGTATTTTTATTTTGTAGCAGACTCTTCAAGCAAGGTTCAAGGTTCATAAACAATTTTATTGAACTCTAGATCTATAATAAACCTTTCAAGACTTCAATATCTAGATCTATAATTATTTACATCTAGGTATAAATCTAGATCGAAGAGTACGAATATATATGTGCAACTGCTTGAAGCTGATTTAATCTGCCATTTAGGGTTTAAAGCTAATCTAGATCTAAATTAGATCTACCCAGAAACTAAGAGGGAAGATGTGAGGTACCTAAATTTTTACTCAATTCAAAACATTAAACATTTGCTGAATCGGTGTTCGTGTGGTTTTTGAGGTATTACTTGTAAAAGAATTTATAGATCGAGATCTATGACTTCTTAGTTGCACATGAAAATATTGGGATGACCCCGTTAAAATGGCTCCGTTTAGATAGGCTGCATTTTATTAGTCTTTGACTTAGAAGTGTCCTCTGAGACCAGAATACTCAGGCTTGAGAGGCTAGATCTAAAGATGTGTTAGGAATTTCGTGCATACTTCTTGTTGGTGTAATAGATCTAAATGTAGTCCTGTTTGCCTTCTGTGCTTGAGAGACATCCTCCCCCCCCCCGCCCCATTCATAAAAAAAAGCTCATTTCTTGTTTAAAATATTTTTTAATTATTGGCCTAGATCAATACATTTGTAGTTTCATTCCAACACAAAGTAGACTTTGTTTACCTGGTAATAGTAAAACAATGACACGGTGTATTAAGTGAAAAAAATATGCCCCACCTTTCCCTTTTTGTCCCTGGCTCAAGCCAATTATTATATCTTTCAAACTTGTCTCTGCCCCTTTCTGTCTATCTCTTCATGCCTCTCTTATTATAGCTTCTCATACAATAACTCATGTTGTTTTAAATCATCCATTACAACCTACTGATTTATTTACTGATTATTTTTACATAGACTAGACTTATTAACGAAATTACCAAAAAAATACAAAAAAAAAACCACACACACACACACACATTTATTTGATTTGTTCGCCTTCTACTGAAATGATTTATAATTGTTATTTTTATTGGTAAAAATTTTTATACAATTTTTTTACTTATTGATTATTCTTACTAATGAGTCATTTTCATACAGCCTCAGACAAATTTGCATGCTATTGCTACAAATACTACTGCTTAGTCCTTTCTGCTCAAAGTCCTCTCAGAATGTATAGTGTCTTTGCACAATTTTTTTAGACTTAAGGTTGTGTAGGATTATTGATGCTATTGGTACACAGGCTCCTGCTACATGCTTCTACTATGTGAATCGATGAAGTGTTAATTGGGTGCATATTTAAGGTGCTAAAGTGCTCTGGTCATTAATAAATTTAGAATTGTGAAGATGCACATTGAATGATCTCTATGCAGAATGTGAGAACCAAAGTCCATCTTCAGTTGCTTTACATGTCATTGAGAATTCTCACGACAGATATTTATACTACAAAATCTCAGTTCTTACAGTACTTCAACCATAGATGATCTGTAAGTGGAGGTTATAAGCTTTTCATTTGCCATCAATAGGCCTAGGGAAACATCTTAGCTGTTTCGATAGGCCTAATTCAAGCTACAATGCTGGTACAAGAGAGGTCTACCAAAGTCATTCTACTGGGCAGACCTAGGTCTCTCTAGCCTTTGTGACTACTAGATAGATGGAATCTTGGTCTCTCTAGTCAACCTGGTCTATCTCTTCCTCAAAATTGGGTGGCCAACCTTTTCATTTCATTGATGATAAATGAAACTAGATGGATGTAGATAAAGATTTATTGATCAAGAGTAGGTAGCCTAAATTTGCATGTGATGGTATAGATAAAAACTAGTAGTGGCATTGATATCACTTTTTGAGAGCCAGATCTAAGACAATATAAAGGCCCTTTGTAGAATTTAAGTGTATCCACTAGATCGGATAAAGGGAGACAAAAAAAATCTACACTGCTTCTTGACTATTTGGTCCCTAGAGAGGCAGTTTAATTGATCTCTTATAAGGCTAGGTCCTCCCTATCCCCATTACATGATGATTCAGTGGTTTACCAAGATTTGCATTTTGAAAGGATTTGTAATCAACTTTTGGTGAACTCTCTGTGGTATTAAAGTAAACTTATTATTCAGTGTGTGGCTGATATCAAAACAAAGTGAAAATTGCACTCATATCTTGCAAATCTGTAGCCAGCCATCAAACTGATGAAATTAAACAATAGTCATCTGTTACTGGAATAGGAGCAGAGTAAAATAAATCAAGTTCACAACGTAATATATCTAAAACTATCAGTTTGCAACAAAAATGAGTTTTCAATTTTGTGTTTAGCACACTTAAACCGTAACCAAAACATTCAAAAGTCATCAATGAATTTGATGTAACAGAAAAAAATATCAAAACAGTTGTTTATAGAGTGAGTTTAATTTTGGAATCTACTAAGATAGCCACTATCACGTAAATGATGGCCTGGTAGAGTGTATGTTCATGTGACTAATATTGTTACTTTAACTTAAATTTGCTTTCTCTGCCTTTTTCTTATATTTGAATACAATATCTATGTCTGATTTTTGACAGAATCCTATAAGTATAGTAAAAGCAGCATGGCAGCTGTAACCTGCAGACTTGGCTTAAGATGTGGAAGAAGACTGAAGTCAGGAAGTTCATCATGGCTCATTAAAGGTAGAAATAATGTGAGTTTGCCTACAGTGACTTCGCGGGCAAGCTCTTTTTATCCAATCAATGATTCTCTGTACAACCTCACAGATGAGCAAAAGCAGGTATGTCACTGAAAACATCTATGATTGCAATTGATTCATTTTTTATAAATTAAAAAGTCTGACATCTTTTCTAGATATATGTCACTTTAAACATCATTATAAATCTTCAATAAATTTTATTTTAAAAAAAGATGGAGATTGTATTTTCTCTCCAATTCTTGCTATACCTTTAGATCAAATTACACGTATTATAAATCATAACATGCTGTGAAGGTTTTTAATTTTGTTTGTTTTATTCCTAAACAGGAGATTTGAATGTTAGAGAGGGATCATTTTTTGAGACATAATTTAAAAACAACTTATGTATGTATAGTATGTGCAAGTTTGCTGTGAGAGAAAAACAACAGCAATTGGCCTTGGCAACTTATGTGTGCTTTATCATTACCTATCTATTTTGTTTCCTTTTTCTGTACAGTCAAGCATTATGAAGCTAAAGACATTATCAGTTTCAGTGAAGCTAAAGACATGACTTTGATTGGGAACAAAAAAAAAAAATTACATTCCCGACTGGTCTAAAAAGGATTTCCTCAAGACATTATGAGTTTCTCTGAAGCTAAAGAAATTATGACTTTCATTGCCAGCAAAAAAAAATTACATTCCTGTCTGGTCTAAAAAGGATTTCCTCAGGATATGAGTTTTACTCTAGCTAAAGACATTATGACTTTCATTGCCAACAAACAAGTATTTCCTCAAACAAGAGATTGTGGTTGTTCCTTTCATAATGATATTAAAATGGCTTCCGAGACCACTTTTCATCCTCTTTTTCAAATGCTTTATTTCAAGCGAACATCAGATACGTGTTATGACTTATTTCTCTTCTCAGATATATATGCTCTGAAAACTTTTTTTTTAATGATTCATATGTTTTCTTTTTATCCATCTAACAGTTTGACCATTTCTCAAAATAAACATATTAGATATTCTTTGTCCATGGCAGTCATTTAAGTCTTATTGCCCTCTTTTTTCTGGTAAAACCAACATGATGAAGTTTTGAAAATGGTGGTTCATGTATCAGAGAACCTACATTTAGCAATTTTTTGCCTTATTGCTTTTTAGGGTAAAGGATGACTGATTCATTTCTTTTACTGTTAGCTTAGTACTTTTGCCCCTCACAAAGGCCAAAAAATATGAATATCTGTTACTCTTCTTTATTTAAGTATTTTTTTTTTAACATTTAGAATTATTCTAACACTTGCATACAGGCAGAAAGTGTCCACATTTTACATTCAGTTATGGCTGGTTGTCATTAACAACCTTTTTCTTTTTTTTCCCTACAAAATATGTCTGGCATTTATAAGAAATGAATGTTCTTGGTCACTTCTTTCAACTACTAAGTTATATCATTTTCATAAGTATCCTTGTGAACTATGCCAAAGTTGTGATTTTGTTCAGTTTCATGTTGACATCTCAAATTTTATCTTCTCCTGTAAGTGAGAATTCATCTCCCAAAAGAAAGTAAGTGACATTGTTACATTGGTCTCTCTTATTTTCTTGTGGCATTCAATACCAAACATTATAGTGTTACGTGTGTAAAGGGTCGATTATAAGAAATAGTTACCTACTTATTTATAATGCTTGTTATGGCAATATATAAAAGCCCATACATTCAAAGCATCTCTAAAAAGTTTCCATGGCAATGCACTGCAATGATTTGTTATGACTGATGAACCAACCAATAGCCGCCATTCACTTCAATTTCCTCCATCCTCCTATAACTTACTTTAAATTATTTAACTTATTTTAAATTATCTTTGGTGGTTATTTAAGTTGTGGGTTCCAGCCCCTCCAACACATTCTGAATCCAACTTTGGCTTTAAGTCTGGATGTGAAAGCCTCAATCCCTTCCAGATACAGTGATATTATAACGAAGAAGATGTTGCTTCATATGCAGTAAAGTATTTTACTGCAATAAAATAAATAGAATAGCTACTCTCTTGTTTATCAAAAATTAAATTTGTATCAATCAGAGAGTAGTGGTTTAAAAAAATCATAAAAATGAAACAATAATAAAGTGATTATCATATACACAGTGTATAATAAGAACAAGTGTAGGGCCAAGGGCAACAAAGCTGGATTTAAAGTTTCTTAAGTATGTGGTTCTGTAAGGTAGTTTGCCATTGCGTCATTAGCCACCTTTTCTTGCTTAATGGGAAGAGATCAAATTGTGTTAGTAGTGTTGAGAGAATTCAGGGAAGCAGATCAAGTTATGTTAGCTCTGATATATTAAACATACAGCTTCAGCCTTTACATGATGACATTGAATTTATGGATTGCTGCCTTTTATGTATTTTTTAAAATTAAGTTTATGAATGAGCCATCATTAAAGAGGCTTTAAAAAAAATTCTCATCCACAGCTGAGGGAAAGTGTTTTTCAGTTTGCTCAGAAAGAACTTGCACCAAAAGCAGCTGAGATAGATAGAACAAATGAGTTTAAGGATTTTCGGGTATGAAAATCAATAATGATTGAAAAACATGAAGGGTTGCATACAAAAATAAATTATATACCCTCATCAAAAAATGAAATCTTTTTCCGAAATACCTTTGGATTGTTTCAACATAATAGCTATGGCATTAATGTTACACAATATACACTAATATTTATTTGCAGCTTAGAGCGCTAAAAATAAAGCTGTTGCTGCAAATCAAAATTCAAAACATAAAAATGGATATAATGCAATTTTTCATGCAACCCTTCATTTGCACTTCAGTTTTAATTAGATTTTACTTGGATTTCAGATATTTTTTAACTTAGTATCATGTGCTTTTATTAAAATTACAGTAATACATATCAAGAAAAAACTTTCACATATATTAGAAACATTTTATGCAGGAATTGGTGTTTTCAAAAGACTGAACATTTAATAAAGCAATACATAAAACTTAAGAACCAATACAAAACTACATGTAGGTGGTAAAAAAATGAAAAGTTTATAAAAAATAATGATTAAATAAATATCAATCAGTCATTACTTTCAACTTGGTCTGGTTTTAATGCTTGAAAGAAAAACTGAAACATAGCAATTTGGAAGCTTTTTTTATTTGTTGCACATTTTATTTGCCCTGAGAGCAGTGGTGGAGTTTTTTTTTTTAAAGCCCAGAATTTAAAGTTGCATTTTCTGGCTGAAACCTGATGTTGCTTAGCATGTGTAGATCAATTCGCAAATCACTGAGATCAATATCACTTGACTGATTCTATATTTATAGCAAGGATGTGGAAAAGCCAGTAACGCAAAGCATGGGCTTCTGGTAAAAATGGATGGTTAGAAATGATCTCCTCCACTTTCATAAAATAAAATGTGGGATCTCTCATGATACTTTTTAATATGCTATTGATATTGAGGTTGACATTGCTTCAATTTGATGTAATTTTAGAATTTAACAATAAATCTTTCACTGCATTGAAACTGTACCTAGAGACAAAAAAAATAACAGTTTCAGTTTTTGAAACAAAATTAGAAATTTGAAGTATTTCAAAACAGGTAAAAAGGGAAGATAATTTAATTAGTTTAATAGCGATTGCATTTTAATATGTCCCTTCTTTGTCCTTTTTTGTTGGCCATTTATTACATCATGAAGAGAATAATTGTATCCTTATTTTTTTTTCTTTTCTTTCAAATTTTACAAATATTGAGACTGATGTTACTAGTATTAGAGACGGATAGCAACCCTGCATTGGTAGAATAAAGATTACAAGCTCCTAAAAGTTCTAGGCTTTGCAAAAATTCCATAGTGACCTCCCTGAATACATTTGTCTACTTTGAGTATTGTTAACCTCAATATGCTATATACATAAAATGTATTGTTGAATAATAAGTCCATTTTGTTCTCAGTATGATCAATAATTATGTTGAAAAAACAACAACCATTATGTAATATAAGAATAGAAAAAGCTCTTAGGCACAGTCTTTATAAGATATTTTAATTTTTAGAATGTTGAAAACCTTTAAAACTTAACTTTTAATGAAAGTATATTGCACAGGTTTACCTTTTCCTCTGTGGCCCCAGGAGTTGGATTTACCTTGGAATCTTGAATCTATGTAACTATAGTGTTTATATATTTTTTGAAACATAATTTTTTTTTTCTCTCAGGACTTTTGGCTTAAGTGTGGAGAGATGGGTTTACATGGAGCCACAGCACCAAGTATGTCTTCATTCTTTTTCTGTGTTACTTTCGCATAATGGGATGAATAGTTTTGTCAACACAAAACATTTTAGGAGATTTGCTCACTAATTTTTCTTTCTCTTGAATTTATTGTTTCATAATATAAAAGAAAATATGTCTCCATGAATCATGAAACTAAATTAGTTTAAAAGACAGTTTAATGTCATGTTTCAAATCAAACTGACATAATATTAGTTTGATTTCTTTGAATTGAAATTTAAATAGAATGAAAAAGAGCAATCACCAACTTTAACTAATAGTGAACAAAAAGTCGACAAAACAGTAGTATATTAAAATGTTTTGCCTTTTATTGGCTTCATCAGTTTCTTACACAGACAAAATAAAAAACATGCTGCACAGATTTAACAAAGCTATGAGATTGAGAAAATACCAACTTTGCAAAATATAAAATACATTTTAAGAAGAGCAAAACAAAATGAAAAACAACCAACCAAACAACAAAACTAAAAACAAAACATTTGTAAGGAATCTATGCACAACAGTTTTCTTTCTTGTGATCATCTAATTTCATATATAAGCATTTGCCAAAAAAGTGGGCATAAAATTGTTGCACTGAAATCTGAAAATAGAGATTTAGTTAGACGCTTTTTTGAAGTAACTTCTACCTACTTGATGCAAAACTAGTGTTCACATAGCAAGAAAAGACATAACTGTGACGACACATTTTAAGCATTGAACAAAGAAAAATGCAGAGATTGCTTTTTTGGACAAGTTTGTTTTAAAGTTACAATTAATGAAGAAGATGTAGAAAAAGTAAAAACTTAAAAATCTATCACCAATGAATCGGCATTTATGTTGTCATGGTTATGTTGGAAACATAAGAACATCTTTTAGCTCTTGTAATTTAAGCCTGTTTTGGAAGTGGTCGATAAACAAAGGTTAAGGGTATTGAATTAAGAACACAATTTATTTTATTAACTGATTCATTCCCATAAGCTGCTGACAGCGGCTAGGCTGCCTTCATTTCAGTCCCTTAACTGATTCAGTCCCATGAGCCGTTGTCAGCGGCTCAACTGCCTTCATTTCAGTCTCTTAAGCCGCTGTCACCGGCTCGGCATTTCAATGCAAATATATAGAAAACAAAAGTGCGAAACTATGTTTATCCGGTAAGAACCAGTTGGGGACACTACACACTTCCTTCTAACTTTCATTTTCATATCGCACTGTTGATACTAGATAATTTAGATTGCTTTGAACGTTTGAGCTCTTTTTTTTTCACCGTTGCCAAAGTAAACAACATGGTTGAATCAAACCCATACCATCGTAGAATGGCTGTAGAGAAGGCATTAGATTTTTGTTTTAGACAAATGGTAGATGATTCTAGTGATGGTTATGAGTCAAATGGTTCTAAGGCCAGTGTTGATCAGTTATACAATCAAATTAGTGATAGTAAGACGGATAGTGGGGGTGATATTGATCAGCCTATCCCCTGGGTCTAGACCTAGTTATAATGTAAGAGAAGGAGACTAGATGCAGAATAGGATAGATCAGCTAATTCTACCGATAGCAGCTCTAGATCTAATTCTATAAATGCTGCATCTAGACCAGTTTTAGATCTATACCCACAGATAAAGCAGCATTTAGACCTAGGTCTAATTCTAGATCTACATACATAGATACTGTTTTGGACTCAAGTTTCAAGTAAGGATGTAGCTCATTATAAAAAATCATATAAAAAAAAGTTTTTGCTCAATTTCATTGAAATTTTCTGTATATATGGACATAATGTTAGGCCTTTGGATATTACACAAGATAAGTACCTTGGAGTGCATGCTGGCGCTTGAATTTGAGTTGAGTGGAAAAAAAACAATGTAATTTTTTTTCACTTTTTATTTTTATTTTTTTTAATCAAATAAAAGATTTGCTTAAAATTATTTCACACACACAACATACATGTAGTTGTGTTCTTCATTCATTTCTGTAAAAATTGGTATGCAACACTATGTGACTTTTATTTATTTGAGCCATGTTCTGACATAAAACAGAAACACACTTGTTCTGTAATGGGCCCTCAAAATTGGGCTGGCACGAGAAGTCGTTTTTCCCTGTGGGACTGAATCAGTTAAGCCGCTCTCGCTGGCTCGACATTTCAATGCAAATATATAGAAAACAAAATTGCGAAACTATGTTTATCCGGTAAGAACCAGTTGAGTACACTATACACTTCCTTTTAACTTTCATTTTCATATCGCATTGTTGATACTTATTACTAGATAATTTAGATTGCTTTGAACGTTTGTGCTCTTTTTTTTCACCGTTGCCAAAGTAAACAACATGGTTGAATCAAACCCATACCATCGTAGAATGGCTGCAGAGAAGGCATTAGATTTTTGTTTTAGCCAAATTGTAGATGATTCTAGTGATGGTTATGAGTCAAATGGTTCTGAGGCCAGTGTTGATCAGTTATACAACCAAATTAGTGATAGTAAAACGGATAGTGGGGGTGATATTGATCAGCCTATCCCCTGGGTCTAGACCTAGTTATAATGTAAGAGAAGGAAGCTAGATGCAGAATAGGATGGATCAGCTAATTCTATCGATAGCAGCTCTAGATCTAATTCTACAAATGCTGCATCTAGACCCAGTTTTAGATCTATACCCACAGATAAAGCAGCATTTAGACCTAGGTCTAATTCTAGATCTACATCCATAGATACTGTTTTGGACTCAAGTTTCAAGTAAGGATGTAGCTCATTATAAAAAATCATATAAAAAAAAGTTTTTGCTCAATTTCATTGAAATTTTCTGTATATATGGACATAATGTTAGGCCTTTGGATATTACACAAGATAAGTACCTTGGAGTGCATGCTGGCGCTTGAATTTGAGTTGAGTGGAAAAAAAAACAATGTAATTTTTTTTCACTTTTTAATTTTTTTTTTTTTATCAGATAAAAGATTTGCTTAAAATTATTTCACATACACAACATACATGTAGTTGTGTTCTTCATTCATTTCTGTAAAAATTGTTATGCAACACTATGGGGCTTTTATTTGTTTGAGCCATGTTCTGACATAAAAACAGAAAAACACTTGTTCTGTAATGCGCCCTCAATAATGGGCTGGCAAGAGAAGTTGTTTTTCCCTGTGGGACTGAATCAGTTAAGGTCATGAAACTTTTTATTTTTATGTTGCTTGTTTTTGTGACACTGCTATACACACAGCTGCCAAATGTTCCTTTTAACTGGATTTGTTCCGTTTTTGGAAATTTTTAAGCATCTTGTCCTGTTAATCCATTATTTACTTATTAAGTCCGTTTTTCAGCAAAATTCTAATCTCATGATTGTGTGACTGAGTTGGTTGCAATGATAGGAATCTTTTCTACACTTTCATCAATTTCGTCCCCTAAACCCCATAAATGATCTAATCGGCAATTGGCAAGCAATGCAAGCAAGGCTTAAAGAAGAATTTTACCCACACTTTCATTGATTGTGTCCCTTAAGCCCATAAATTGCCATTTTTTTTCTGAGCTTTTGTTTGTGAATCAGCACAAACAAATAAATGTACCCTAAGTTTTCTAGGTCCATCTCTATATTTATAATGGATTTCAATTATTGCTTGTTTGGGCAGATTGAAAAAGTGCTTAATCTGAAGATTAAGACTGCATTGAAGATTGTTAGGAGACGGGAGGTCAAATGTAAAAGATAAAAACAAAGGGGTGGTGGATGCATTCCAGATCAAGACTTTTTTTTTTTTGGTAAGCAGGTAATTGATAATTTTTTATAATTATCTCTCATTACTTTCTCATTTTCTTCATTCTTTGACAAAGTCATTAAATTACTTTCAGGAGAATAGTGCTTTTCTTATTCATAATATCCTGTTAATTTTTTTGGAATCATGGGTGTATGCTGATGCATCACAAGGGTGTTTCTTTTTAAGATTTCCAAACTTGGCAGCTAGGTATACATATAGAAGCCTTTAAATTCATATCCTTTTCTAACATTATACTAAATGATACTTTTTTTTTCCCATCAAAATGGTGTCTATTAAATTTTTTCATCCTTCTCAGGTAAATATGGTGGATCTGATATGAGTTATTTGGATCATTGCCTCATTATGGAAGAAATGTCTCGTGCATCTGCAGCTGTTGCTTTGAGCTATGGGGCACATTCTAACTTGTGCATAAACCAGATAGTGAGGAATGGCAATGAAGAGCAAAAACAGAAATATTTGCCAGAGGTAATTTAAAATAGTATGTAGTAGACAAAATGTTTTAGAAAATAAAAAGGATAAAAGGATATCAAACCCCCAGGAATTTATTTCACTTTTTTGTAATAAGTATTTTATGCGCAATTTCTTCCTCGCATCCTCATTTCTCTCCCTCTGCCCGCTATCTGTGATGGTTGTGAGCCCAGCAAAGATGCCTGACACAAAAGAATCTTATTCTTATTCTTGTTGTAGTAAACTCGCTTTGATGGGTGCAAGAACCCGATGATGATATGTTCAAGCCCACCATGGATGTCTGGCAAAAGAGAATCTTTCTTAATTTAATTGTCATTTCCGACGTCCTTCCTTTCCCCCGCCTTCTTTGCTTCTTGATCCTCCTTTTTCTCTTCTTCTTTTTCTACTCCTAATACATCCATACCTCTTCTTCTCCTCCTAATACACCCATACCACTTGGTTCAGATCTTTTATCATGGGTGTTTAGGCCTAATATTAAAGGCTGGTGTCCTGTTTGACACAGTGCCACTTAAAATCCACAAAGAAATTTTATAATTTGATCTTTTAATCATGTTTTGTTTCACTTTGTCCTCAAGATTATAGATATGGTTTTTCAATTTCAGTACTCTCCACACTTCATAAATTGCACCTATACATTTATATGATAATATGTAAATTAAATAAGGCTTCATTTTAAAGAGAGATCTAATCAAAAGGTTCCCTGTGCTTTTTTTTTAATAATTTATTTCTTTCTTTTAGAATTTACACCTTCCTGTTTCATGTCTTCAACCGTAATGCCAGAAGTTTCTGTTATACTTATGTGTAACATCTCTTTTATTTTTGTAACTATTTCAATAATGTTTTATGTAAATCATGTTCATTCATTTCTTTCTCAAAGCTTGTATCTGGAAAAAAAGTAGGGGCTCTTGCTATGAGTGAAGCCAATGCTGGCTCTGATGTTGTTTCCATGAAAACGACCGCTACCAAAAAGGGTATTTTTTTCTCTTAGATTTTCTTAAGGTTGTTTTGATGTAAAAAGCTAGTCATTTAATCTCATATTGTTTCGTAACTCTCATTTTTCATTCAATATTTTTCAAACTGTTTAAACACTTCTCAAATGTAGCTTTAGTATTTTAAGTCCCTTAAGTTCATGGACTGTTATTAAGCGAATGTTTGAAGCACTACTGCTTATATTGCATTGTTGCATGAGCAGGCTCTGAAGCTTTCATCAAAAGGTAGTTTACCAACACCTGTGTAAAAAGATGATGTTTTGTTGCGGATTTTGTCAATCAAGATACATGTTTATTTTAGAAAGCCATAAAAAATCCTATATTTTGGGGCCAAATAAAATACCATGGATATAATAACATGATATGTCAAGTTACCCACTGGGTGTCTTGAGGTACAAATACCATGTTATATCATAAGTCTTAAAATTTAGTTTGATACCAATTTTATGTCAGTTGCATAAAATTTGGTTGTAATTAGCTCATCAACATGCCAAAATCCATTATTTTGAGAAAATTAAGTTCAAAGATTTGGATACATTTCTGTAGCAATGTGTATGTTTTAATAAATTTTGGCAAACAAATTCAAATTAGATATTTATGGGAAAGATCTTAGAGAGACTATTTAAAAATCTATGCTGGTGATTTGAAATCCACCAAAAGAGGTGTGGGGCAGGGGTGTGTAATGTCTCCTGATCTTTTTAACACATTTAGTGAATTACTCTTAAGGAGTCTTGATGTTTCGGGCTTAAAGTAAATGGAAAAGATCTTAGTATTCTGAGGTATGCAGATAATACAGTATTAATAGTAGAATCTGACAAACAATTTCAAAACTTTTTAGATACTGTAATTATAGAGAGCAAAAAAAAATGGGCCTGTCTTTGAATGTGAAAAAAATGGAATGCATATCATAACAAAAAAATCCTCTTACCCCAAATGCAATCTCATTGGCAAATGAGGAAAAAAATCAAACAAGTTACAATATTCAAATAATCTTGGCTGCCTGATAATATCAGATGATAGATGCACAAGTGAAATAAGTAAAAAAATAGCTATGACCAAAGATGCATTCAAAAAACTGAAACTGATACTGACAAACAGAGACATAAGTGTAATGTATGGTCAGAACCATTATATGGTAGTGAGTGTCATTCAATAAACAAGGCAACAGAGAAACCTATAAGCAGTAGAGATGTGATTTATTAGCAGAATGATGAGGATATCGTCCAATGAATCTGTACTGAAAGAGGCTAATCTTGAGTGATCATTAATCAAAGCCATAAGACAGAGGCAACTACAATTTTAAGGCCATATTTGCCAACACGAGGGCCAGGACACTTAGAAATCACTGGAAATATTGAAAGCAAATGCAGTAGAGGTAGTCAGAGAATAACTTTTATTGAAAGTTTCAACTCATGGGCAATAGTTAATGTAGCAACAATTTCATAAAACTGAGAGTAGGTTTGAATGGAGGAATATGATCAATAAAAGCCAGACAAGGCACCTTAAAAAGAAGGTAAACATATTTTACAGTAATACTGAATGTGATGCTTAATACACTCACAAAATTTTACACCATTTCATTCTGTAAATTAGATTGTAAAGTAGATTTATTATTTTACACAGCCTGTCTCTCGTGAAGCTTCAGCTTGCAGCCATAGGAGAAGCTATCAATTTTCATCAACTTTGCGTTATTTATTATTCATCAGTGCTTCCAGTTGTCTGCATTTCTGCAGATTTCTGCATTTTCAATCTTCCACATTAAGAGTTGCTTGGTTTTTTATGTATTTTAAATGCTGCTCCTTAGAGTTGAACAAAGTATATGGTAAATTGATGCCAAAGTGCTTGCAAATGGCTTTATTTGCACTTTTTTAAAAACATTTTCTGGTGGAGCATGTCCCCAGACCCCCTTAGGTATGCTTTCGCCTTTGGTGGTCACATTGTCCGCCACCTGGAAAAAGTCCTCACTTTTCATCATTTCTTACCGGAAGCACTGATTCATAACTAATGTGTTTTAATTGCTTTTCATGAACAACTTCTTCTGAACTTAAATTTTGTGTGCATTCTTGTGATGCTTTTCTGAAGAAAGAGATTCCATATGACTGCTATCAGTGAACCAGTTTGTTAGAATTACAGGAATCTCTTTTCTTGCTAGCTGGAATGCCTTTTTGTGTGCTGATTTTCCTTGATTTAGGATGAAAAAGAGCATATATATATATATTTTGAACTTAATACCCAAAAGAAAGATATCTTTATAAACTTTAAGTTTTCTCAATCCAGCAATACCAAATACAACCTTGTTTTATAAAGTTATAGTGTGAAAAATGTTTTGATCACCTCATAATTTTTGAAAGATAAAATAAAATGTACTAACAATTTCGGCCTTAAAACAAAATTGAAAAAAAAAATTGTAGGTCAGAATCAGAGGATATTTTGCTAAGCAGGGGTAGAACCAGTTTGGTTTTTTATTTTTTTATTTTTTTGTCCATATCAAGTTTGAAAAACTGGAATATGGCTTGCTACTTGAACGTAAAGAAAGAAAAAATATAATAAAGCAAAAATTATACACAATTTGAAACCAAATTTTACTGAAGGAAAAGGGAAATGAACCTCATTAAAGGATAGGAAAAAGCTAAGTGCAGAGTATTTTCACGTTTTTGTTCATTCTAACTGTGTGTTTAAATGAAATTGGCCGAAAATAGCATTTCAGTAGTGTAAAAATGTAGATGAAATGGGTATACAAAACTAATATTCATATTGCTACAGAAAAGCTGCTATTGGAACTGGATTTGTAACAATTTTACTACAAAAAGAAAGGTACAACTCAAGCTTGCCACACAAATTATAAATCATTCTCTAATGGAGCAATAGATAAAGATGGGACATACACTTAAAAGTTTCTCCAACAATAAATGTCAAAAAGATGTATAGATCTATATCTGATTAAGATTACTTATTGAGGGCCTATTCATCAACTCTCTACTGCTATAGAATCTTTGTCTAGAAACAAAAAAAAAATTAAAGTCTAAATCCATGTTATAAAGGCAAAATGACAGGGCTAGGCATAGGGTAAGAAAATGTTTTACACTTAAAGAAAAAAGTGAGCATCATATTGGAAATATTGTTAAGCATATTAACACTCTCTGTGCTCTTTTAGGCCATGCAGATCTTTGTGAAAATATTGCCTCACTGAATTATAAATTTAGGAGATTCTTTACTAAGTAACATTTACTGAAATTTTGTATCGTATTGGTAATACAGGAGGAAGCTTTTTATGACTATCCATATCATCTATCGTAAAATAAACCCTAATCATAGAGATATCAATTATAAATGTAAGCATTCTCTCCCTCCCAGTCTACACTGAAGCTCAGCAAGTTGAGGCTTTTTTTGAGGAGTCTGGTTCCATTTGTGGTTAAGATTCAGCTATTTCTTAAAGAATTTTTACGAGCTGTTCATCATTAAATCTTGCTAGACCTAAGGATTAATCATGAAAAAAAAAAACCCAACAAAACAAAACAACAAAATGTGGAATAAAAATTTTGATTAAAAAAAAAACCCCACCAAACAGATGGTCAACATTACAGCCAGCAAATCATCCAAAAATCAACAATAACATATTAATCACCTCATCTTTCGTTCAATTTCACATCTTAGGTGATCACTACATCTTAAATGGTACAAAGTTCTGGATTACAAATGGTCCTGATGCAGATGTTCTTGTTGTATATGCCAAAACTGATCCTACAAATCCTAAACCTCAACATGGAATCACAGCATTCTTAATAGAAAAGGTCGGTGACATAATTCATAATTCATTACAATAAAAATGTTTGAAAATGAACACGTGAAACAGGTTCTATTTTAGTTTAAAAAAAAAAGCACTGTATTTAGATATAATGCAGATTTACATTGCAAAAACTATTTAGAAAATATTTTGAGTTTACTTTTTAAAATTGATTCTAAACAAGAAAGTTACCATCTGTAAATTGAAATCAACTATAATGGTGAAATCAAAAGCTTAATTGTACTTATTTTTAATGTGCATTATAGGGTATGCCTGGCTTCTCAACCAGCCCCAAATTGGACAAGCTGGGCATGAGAGGATCTAACACTTGTGAGCTTGTCTTTGAGGATTGTGCAGTGCCAGGTATCATTCTATCTATATTATTCAAATGAAAATTATAAGTAGACAATTTATTTTTTTTATTTTGAAACATATTTGTCATTTTTTCTTGTTAAAGTTATTGTTATTTTTTTATTCGTGTAATTCTCCTAATTGTTTACAGAATTTACTCTTTGTCATAATAATTGAACATTTGAATAAGCATAGGGATCAGGAAGAAACAATTTGCCATTTATAAAAAGAAAAAGGTAAAATTTGGAAACAAGTCAAAATGTAAAGAGAATTGTTGTACAAAAGAAAAATAAAAAAACGAAGAAAGCAACATATTTTGCATGCATTTTTTAACCCCTAAGTCCACTTGAAATGTCTTTGCACTTCTTGAAATTTAAATGTGCATAAATTTTTCCTCATTAATGTGACCCACCATACAAAATGAGTTATTTGTCAGATATCGCCCAACAGGATGCAATTGCAAAGCAAAATATTTGAAAAAAGATAGAGACAAGTTGAAAAATGTTTTTGCACTTAATATATATTTGTCCCGTGAGATATGTAAAGAATTGTTTCTCAATATCTCTTTTTGTCGAACTTGTGATGAACGACTCATTCATATGGACCTGTCACATTTTATATCACATTTCTCATAAAAAAATATCTTACAGTTTGGTAATTGAGTACTTAATTTTTTCTCTGTATTTGCATATCTGAATTATCAAATGAATATGACCATTTCTGAAAACACTAAATTGCTAGTTCTTGCCTCACCAATAAAATATTAAATAAATGCCTCTTTTCTCACGCAATTTTTGGTTAGATGCAAAGTGTTTTGAATGCATTTACTTTTCATATCAGCTTTATTTTTTTTTATGGTCTTACTGCTTATACAAAAACAACACTTACATAAATAAAGGCTTGCTTGCAATATTTTTTTAAATTGCTACAGCTGCTTAGTTCCCTTTTATTTTGCATAGCAGTGGCAGTTATCAACATTCATGCAACTTTGGAGTTCAAATACAAAACAATAAAGAGTAACAATAACAACAACAACAACCCCCCCCCAAATACACTCACAAATGGGTTTGAAAACCTAAAGAATTAATTCTTATTATTTATAAAATGGTGAAGTTTTTTTTCAGAAGCTGTTTTAATGCTTGAGGCCTTGTATGAGGTGAAAACTGGAGATGGTTATACGTCCCAAATTACTCTAGCCTTAACCATAGTCTATCCAGTACGTAGATGTAGATCAGTCTTGAAAAACCTATTGAGTTTTATGATGTAGAAATGATAATACCAATTATGTCAGACTTAGTGCTGCGTACAGTATGGCTTCTTCACAAGAAACTATAGGGCCTATTTTAAACTATAAATTATTGAATAAGATAATGTTCGTGATCCAGACCTTCCAACTTTCCGTTTTCGCTGGGAAAAATCCCGTTCAACGCCTATAAATTCCGTTTTCCGGGCTGCCCTGCTAAAATCCCGCACGGTTGTCCCGATGGACGGGAAAAATCATCTCGTTTTATCCGTTGGATCCATGCAATATCTCCTGCATGTACTCATTACCTATTTAAATAGCATTGAACATTTTTAAATTACTATCGACATAACCCAAGTATCCAATTTGCGGTCCATAACGTTTATTCAACATTCTGTGTAAAGAGACAGAGTAATTTCTGTGTTATTGATATGTCATGGTCCTACATGCGGGCATTTTGCTTTAATTCATCATGCCGATGGGGAAAATTTTTCACTTTGGCTGTTTAACTAAGCGCTTAGCATTTGCTTTTGTTTCATTTTGTGCGATTTTCTTTCCATTCACATAATACAAAAATGCGGTATTGATGGAAAGTTATTCCTCGTTTTTTTTAAGTGCCCTTGAAGTAGACCGGCGTTGTTTCTTTGATCTTATACTAGGCTTGCAAAGTGTCTTTGTATTAAATAAAGCATCTAGATCTATCCGACTTTTTTTTCTTTGGGAAGGGGAGGGGAGTTCCGTAACTCAGTAGACCTTCGGGGCTGGTCGTAAGGTAACCAACACAGTCTTGACAGCTAAAAAAAAATCGTT
>BLXT01000975.1:1464046-1475248 GCA_019648995.1 Plakobranchus ocellatus
AAAAATCAAACAAGAGCTCAGAATGCCATCTTGCACTGATAGACAAACAAGTAAGCAAGTAAGCTATGATAATTATCATTTTAAAGTCAACATGTTCATGCTGCAGTAGGCCTAGAGTGATAACTAGCCTACCATGTCGGCAATAGATCAAAGAAATCAAAGGTTGGTTTTTGGGAGTCGCAGCCCGACCTTCAAGTCAGCCCCACGGCCCACATCAAAGTAATTTGAGATGCTGGCAATGTCTAGTTTTTGACACAATATGAATGGTGATGTGCGTAAAAACTGCCTTACATTTACAAAAACTAACTTAATACCGCATTTTTTCATAATACATTTATCTTATAAATAATATTAATAGCTAAAATGTTTTGAGTTAGATCTTCTTTGAAAAATCCTATTAGATCTGAACACTAAGTAATAACTAAATCTAATGCACTGATGCTTAGCCATCTTACCATCCAATCTAACCTCTCTGACTCTCTCTCTCTCTCTCTCTCTCTCTCTCTCTCTCTCTCTCTCTGTCTCTCTCTGTCTCTCTCTCTGTCTCAGTCTTTTCTTAAATTACTCAGTTAAAAAAAAATGTTATTTTCCTCTTCTTTAGTTTTTAGCATCGATGTATATTTTTTTTTGTTAGGCAATGTTTTTATGTCTTCTTTGTCCAGCCTCTCTCTCTCTCTCTCTCTCTCTCTCTCTCTCGCTGTTTCTCCTTTTATCACTCTGAGTGTCCCTCAGTAATTCTCACTCTTTCTCTTCTTATTTCTCTCTCTGTTTCTCTTTTATCACTCTGTGAGTGTCTCTCAGTAATTCTCACTCTTTCTCTTTTCGCTCTCTCTCTCTCTTTCTCTCTCTCTCTCTCTCTCTCAGTTTCTCCTTTTATCACTCTAGTGTCCCTCAGTAATTCTCAATCTTTCTCTTCTTATTTCTCTCTCTCTCTCTCTCTTTCTCTTATATCACTCTGAGTGTCTCTCAGTAATTCTCACTCTTTCTCTTTTCTCTTTCTCTCTCTCTCTCTCTCTCTCTCTCTCTCTCTCTCTCTCTCTCTCTCTCTCTCTCTCTTCCTCTCTGTTTCTCTTTTATCATTTTGTGAGTGTCGCTCAGTAATTCTCTTTCTTTCTCTCTTTTTTTTTCTTTCTCTCTCTCACTCTCGATCTAGGCATTATCAAGATCCAGGACATTTCTAATTTTGCTACACTCTTAATTTTGTTTCTTGATGCATAATCAAAATTTGATAATGGTCCTAGAGATCTAATTTAGGCTTTAGTCAAGGCCTTAGCCTACACAGACTTGAATATATTGTAGGCGGACATGACTTGCGGGGATCTCTGTAATTTCAAATAGAGCAAAGGAAAACTCGATGTTTTCTTTTATTTAACTGTTTCACTACCCTAAGCCGTTTTTTCCGGCTCAAAATATTACTATATTTGGACCCAAAGCCGGTAAAACCGGCTCACTATAAATGGGTTAGTATTTGAATGAAGTACTAAATGTACGTTAACTTACTTTTGCGCATGCACGAAATTTACACTATTCTTCCTTTTTCACATAGTTTGAACGTAGAAATAGCTGTTTACATCCATATTTTGTTAAATTTTCAATCTATATATGCATCAGGGGCCGTAATTTATCAAATTGATAGCAATTTCTTTTTTTTGCTATAAATCAAAAAGTATTCAACATTTTTTCACAATTTTTGGTGTTTAAATGCCTATGTAATCACAATGTATAAAAATCTACCTTTCAAAGCCAAAAGATTATCAGTAGATTTACTACTGTGTTATACATCATCATATTATGTTGAAATTTTTTTACAAATTTTTTTAAATCCAGTTTGCCGCTTTTTCAAAATGTTATAACGAACAAATTTTCTTTTTTGGTGCTTATTTATAGAAACTAGATCCAATTCCCTTCAATTTGATATATAATTTGTATGGTTTTATCGTGTAGAAAAGTCCTATAATAGCTTTTAACAAAATGATAGCCAATTTTAGAAAAATCCCATTCTACTCCTGTGTACAGTCGTAAAATATGTGTGGGTAGTGAATCAGTTAATATACAATGGGTCACAATTTTAAGCCTTAACTGAGATTCTGTAGACCTGTCTCACATTGATTTTCTTTTTTTTCATGTAACCCTTTATTGAGTGAGCTAGACTTTGAATTTTAGACACTGTAGTGCACCACAAAAAAATTCATCATCCAGGCCCTAAGCCTACAGGTCTTTAAGGCTTGATAAATGGTGATATTATGGGACTAATGGCAGTGAGTAGGGAGATACTTTCTTGCATCTTTAGGGTCGAAAATTCATTAAAATTAAGGTGTAATACAGTTTATCCATGCGCATTTAATTGTATAATGGCATATTCCTGTGAGTATAGGTGAATATTCCTGTGAGAACAATTTGGGGTTGGCAGGTCTGGTGATCTATATTATATCCTTAAACATGCCCTCTATAGATGAGTTATTTATTGCAGTTTTAATGTATGGTCTTCAAACTAAATTTGTCATAAAAGAATCGAGGGGCAGGGAGGAAATGAGGCATACATGCGTTTGTGTGTGTGTGTAAGAGAGAGAGTGCGTGCGTATGTGCGAGCCTGCATGCATAGATGCATACCCGCCTTTTATTGTTGACCAAAATCTACTTTTATCCCTCTCATACGTTTGTATCTTGGGATATTAAATGTTGGGTTTATAAAAAATTAGATCTGACAGTGATGAGATTTCAACTAGTGCCTCAACCAATCCTGTAATATTAGTTGAAAATGGTGATGAAAATATGGAACAACTCAAGAATGGTATATAAAATCTCCACTGTCCAGTTTCTCAATCATTATGAGACTTCTTTCACAATTGTTGTTCCAATGTTGAAATGCTTTATTGTTGCTTGCAATCTTTTGGTTTTAATTTTCAAGTATGTTTGTGAGGCAACCAGAGTCCCTTTGTATACTTTTGCAAGAGGGCCTTTAAAATTTTTCAGTTGACTCAAGAAGACAATAGAAGTATGATCTTCAAGCTAGCATAACTTTTGATTGAAGTAGGATGGAGACATTTTTTTTGCTTTAGGGATTGAATTTACAGGCTTGTATATAATGCTCAAAACTAGATATGCCCTAAATGTGACTGATTTACCTAGGCTGTCCATCATATTATGACTTTGGAAAGAATCTTTTTTTCATTTGGTATAAGCTGCAATTTTTTAAAATTGGAAGGCAGACCAAAGTATCAAAGCATTATTCAATAACTTCTGAAAAGCCCTAGTAGGCAAAACCTTAAATGCAATCCTTGTTTGTCTTCACAAGTGAGCAATGTGTTAGGAGGAGAAGGAAATGGAGTGTATGTTCTCTTTGGTGGTCTTGATATTGAAAGAGGCATAGGGGCAGCAGGTCCCCTAGGGTGAGAACATTTTAATCATAATTTTCAACTTTGCTTATCTGTATTATCCCCTCACTTGAACTACTAAACTTTTGAAAATTAAGTCAAATGATTAAACCATACCCAACTATTTGACTTTATCAGTGGACAATGTGTTGGGAGCAGAAAACAAGGGCGTATATGTCCTCATTTCTAGCCATGACATAGAAAGAGCTGTACTGGCTGCTGGTCCGGCTGGCGAGGACATAAGTCAAAAGAAGCATTGATATATATATATATATATATATATCTTTTTATGTTAAAGATGCCACAAATTTCAATATGATTTTTTAAAAATCTCTGTTAAAGAGTATGCACTTTTCCTACTCAGTAGTTAAGCTTCACATGCTCATTTACCTCTCTTTGCAAAATATCACTATTTTTCCATCTTCATTTTGTTTTGGAAGCCTTGATTATATTGCCCAAAATATCTCATTGTTTTAAAAAATCACAACCCTCTAAGTCATTACTTTATAATTTTATGCATAAGCATTATATATAATATTTTCCATTTGAGCCCATGAATCCTGTCCTTTGCCCTCAAGAGCAATTTTAGGTGGGATGTAGCTTAAGAAGTGAGGTTCAATGGAGTGCACTTTCATTGGTTAAACCCTATATAGCTACTGTTTGATTATGCATGTTGTTGTTAGTAATTGCATGTCCTGCTTGAGTTATCAAAAGGGATATCTGCTCTCCTGTATGCATTTCATTAAGAATCACATCAAACTTTTAAAATATATTGTTTGCTTTTGACACTCTGTTAAATCCCTTTACGAGTACATACATCATTCTCTTACATTGAACAGCTGGTATAAAGTTGACTTGGGTTTGTTTAATATGTGCTGAGGGGGGAAAAATCACTTTTTAGATAGTAACTAAAAAAGGTAAGTGAGTCTATTGCAATCCTGATTGACTTTGGAAAACTGGAAAATCTATTTTATAAGGATAGAAATGCCCATTTCTTTTGTAGAAAGGTTTAAATAATTTAAGATGAGGATATTGATCATTGAATCTCGTTTTACTCACAATTAAAGCTGCAGTTAGACTCAATTGGTAAAACTGTCACATATTATCCTTCATTGGTCTTTTACTCAATACTTCCCTCTTTAAGAGACTACTTGAAAGAATCACAACAGAGACCCTTCAAGAGAAATAGTTTTAGCAGATCTAGGATAGAGTAGAAATTGATGATACCAATCAGGATCATAACTTTAATAATAAATGTGCTTTCAAACTGTTGCATACTCATGAAAGGGATTCTTCTTTAAAGATACATAATTCTGTAACGAGAGGAAATAGAAAAATCTTTTTCTTCTTATGCAAAAAAATAAAGCTATAGAACTAATAGTGTGGTGGAGATTAAACCTGAGGATTTAATATTCAGCAAAACTGGTGAACTAAACCCATCTAATGCAAGTTCTTTCAATCATTCAATCATGTACCGTGAGTTTCAGTTTTACACTTTGTGACAGTCAATCTCTTTGATTTAAAGTCTTTCAATCATTCAGTCATATATGCAATTTTGAGTTTTACATTAGGTTAGAATTTGTATGTACCTCTTTACTTTATACATTTAGGACAGCAAAAACTCGTATTGTTGGAATTTTCAGTCATAAAACATGTGATCACAGCATTTAATTTGTTAAAGGAAAAAAAAAAAAAAAACGGCTTGAATTAAAAAAAAACCAAACAATTAAAATGTTTGAATCAAGCAGTTAAGATAATCGTTTTATTACAGGTTGTCCATATATGTTATAGAATCAACAAGTAAAAGCAATTGGCAATCAATGTCTAATGTGAGAGCCCAGATCTAGAAGAGTTTTACTCGCCACAGTGAACGTTATGTCACCTCAATTTTATTGATCCTAATAGCACACACACATAGCGTGTTGTCAGGAGCAAGAACTGCACACAACTTTCCCGCCAAACTGTAAAGAAGTTATTGGTATAAGGTTAAATGATCAATGAATTGATAAAGAAAGATAAGAGACTCATTAGCCTCTTAAGCAGGGAGAAGCTTTTCAAGTTCCAAGATGGCCATAAATTTACATTTTTTTGCAAAAGTTATCTACCATTTTTTTCCATTGAGGAAAAAATTATCTTAGAAGCAGTTTCAGATTTTTTTGGTCCTCACAGTTTATTTCTCAATCTTTAACCTTGAATACTATCACATATTCATTAGCTTTATCACTGAATACTTTTTATTTACGGGACTGTAATGGGTTATTTCTCTTGGCTCTTGTTCAATTCTAGGGCTGTTGCTTATGCCAGTCTTGTGATTGTTTTTTTGATACAGATTGTTATTATTTTGCTCATTGAAATCCATTTTATTTTTATTTGGTGAAAGTGAATAAAGTCCCCACTCTAGGAAGGAGGTAGTGAAATCAGAAGTAGGATCCTGAATCTTTTTTCACAAATGGCAATGTGAAATAATGTGCCTCTGCTTTCCATGCCATTTTCAAAGACCTGACTAACCATTGTTCTGGGTAAACACAGGAGAGTACTCATGATCCGGAGAGAGGATTGAACTATTCACATGTCACAAGTACCCTACTGATTGCACCACTGATCATTTGCCTTATCTTTCTTATGTATTTTCAAGCCATAGATCCCTTTTTAAATATCCTGTGACTCCCTCCAGTCTGCAAAAAGATGTGTTATTTTGACAGTCACATTTGATTCCTATCATCAGTTTTTCTTTGTGTACCCTCATCAAGATAATCTATTAAATCATCGATATAAGTCAGGTCTATGCCATTAACAGTACTGCAGTCTAATTGCTTTTATATTCAGACATTTAAAATTAGTAATCCTATCTCAAGCTTGTAAATCAAAGTATTTCTGTAATTGTACAGAAGAAGTAAAAAAATTGTATACAAATACAGCACTCCCAGAAACATATAATTAAGTTTAAGGATCCTGAAGATGCAATGGTGGTTGAAGGAAATGAAATAAATATAGTAAAAGAATACAACCACCAACTCAAACTTATAAGAACAACTTAAAAAACATGGAGTAAATGTTACGTTTCGCTCTTCGGGCTGTCTTAAGTAAAAAAAATGATGATCACAAATAAAATGCCTTTTCGCAAAACCTTTTATTTGTGATTGTCAATTTTTTACTTGATGAAGCCTTAATGGCAAAATGTTGTAACGTATCCTCTGTGTTGTTTAATTTGTTCTTATAAGTTTGAGTTGGTGGTTGTATTCTTTAAATATATTTGTAATTTTACAGAAATAAGTTCACTATGAGTAGTATCACTTTAACTTTACTTTGCTCAATTAGGGGAAGCTGTGGCTCATCTATTGGGGCAGTTGGCAACTAAGTCGGAGGTCCAAGGTTTGAATCCCAGTCCGGGCCAAGTCAATTTTTCATTGCTCCTCTGTGTCCACCCAGCACTAAATGGGTAGCTAGGTGTCTTAAGACCCAGCGAAAGTAAATGCGGCGAGGAAAGCAATGGCAAACTACCTCATAATGCTGTATGCCAAGAACTATCAGGACCCTACTCCTGATTCCTGATGCTTGGACTAAGCATGGGACCCACTTTAGTTACTTTTTGCTCAACTAACTCCAGTTCTTTTCTTGTGAGGATTGTTTGCACTAAACTTCACATGGAAAAAACCTTTAATGTCTCAAGCTTTGGGAGTGAAACAAACCTTCCCCCCCAGAAATAATATTTTCTAACAGCTTTTTTGGTTCTTTGTAAAGATCAGAGGCACTGGCACTAACAGAGCAAGATTTGCAAGGAGCAATATATGATTTTGCATGATTACCCTTTCTGTTTTTTTGCAACCGATTTACGTCTTGGCATGAATCACATTGAATTTTTTCCCGTTTTTCATGCTGTCTCATTGAAAAAATGAAAAAAGAGGCAAGAAGTGATTCATAAAACGTGAAACTTGTTTTATTCTTCTCTCTTGACTTCACATCCAGCTGAAAATGTTGTAGGGGAGATTGGCCAGGGAGTCTATGTTTTAATGAGTGGTCTTGACATAGAGCGGCTCGTTTTAGCAGCTGGCCCCATTGGGTATGTATTTACAGCACATGAATATTTGTGTGCTTGAATGCCTCTCTGTACATGGCTTTTTTGTTAGGTTTTCAGCTTTTGTTTTAAAAATGGATGAAGGACACCACATTGATGACACTTCACAACTGTTCTAAATATTTTATCGCTTGTTTAATGAGCACTAGTTTCAGGAATGATTGTAATACATTTTCTTATTAGGCTTTTCATATCGTGAAAAATTATAACTGATTATGAAGAACATTATATTTTTTGCCTTTGCCTTAATTTGATAATTAATCAGTCACAATACATGATGTCCCCATAAAGTGATTCTTTCATAAAAATTTTTTTTGTAATTACGAGTTCTTCTTTTCTTGTTTCAACACTTATGGTTCTTGCATTAGAGCTTTGACACTGTTATTGATTAAGGTTGTTGGTATATTTAAAGGCAAAAAAAAATCATAAAGTAATTTGTATCACTGGCTGGGCAAATTGCTTAATTGTTTCCACAAAGTTAGTTGGCAACTCCTATAGCCTTTTCAGTAGTAAGTGATCTTAGGCTTATTGGTCCTGGGTTCTGGTGAGAAAAGTCTGACAGGATGGTCCCTGTAGTAGTTGGGATGAATTTTGTTGCACTGTGTCACCAGAGACCTAATTGTATAAATAAAATTTTACTGAAGTAGTTGTACCATTAAAAATTTGCTTCGGCTCATAAGAAATTGGAGAGTCAAAATAGATAGCTAGGAGCATCAAGTTTTCAATTTTTATTCTTTATTACTGTATTACGTTTATATACACTCCAGATAGCATGCTTAGTAAAATGAGGGATAAAGAGAGTAGAGCAATGGTGTCTTTTTTGTTGGTATTATGCCATACTGAATAAAAATCACACTCTCGAAATTTTTCAGTGGGCCAATAAACCTTTCTTAGTTAAATCATTTTTGAACAGTGGTAGATATGTTCTTAAAAATTACTTAAAAATCAATCTGAAATTATCTGAGTTTAGAACAAGATACTCCCTTATGAAAAAATGGCCTGTTTCAAGTCCTGCATAGTGTGCTATGTGCAAACCCTTTAAATAAAATATTAAAAAAAAAGAAAAAAAAAAAAAAAAAAAAAAAAAAAAAGAAAAGTCAACAAACCCCCCATTCTTGAATAAAGTAAGTATTCACGTATTTGCACAGAAACTTTCTACAAGCCACTTTAATAAATAAAATGACCCTTGTAACTAAATCATACATTGTGCAATTTGAAAAGGTTTTAGGGAAATGCATTGTTTCCCCTAATTAAAACAATATTTTGATCCATTGTATCTTTTTTTCAAATTAAAAAAAATTTAAGAATTCAAATTTAAGACGTTTTACAGAATTTCTGTTATATATTTTTGTATAAAAATTTGTATAACAACCTCTCAGTGCCATGATAAATTTTTCTTTAAACTGGGACCATTATATTATCCCACTTCAATATAAGAAAGTACATTCAGAGAACACAAAACAAAAGTTTCATAATTTTTTTTGTGTGTATTCTTTCATTTATTTTTTTATCAGATTTTCTTTAATAGACTGAACAAATTTCAAAACTGTGGAATGGTGTCTAAATATTCTGCATGAATGCTCACACATAAAGACTGCAATACATTGACAAACTTATTTTTATAACCATAAGAGCCCAAGTCTTTTGCCAATTAACACATAAAAATAATAGCCATTTATAAGGAAAGGTAAATTTTGGTAAATTTTACATATATTATGATTTTGTTATGTGAAACAAATTGTTCTCAGACCTCAGCATATTTTTGAAAAACACTGGTGAAATATTTTAAAGGCCCCCTCCTTGTTTTGCTTGGGAAATAAGTATTATTTGAAATATTGACTACATTCAAATACTTCTACACACTCATACTATTTCCTTTTGTTTTTATCAAACACACATTCATACTCTTCCCTTCTTTTTAATCCTTCTTGTTTTTAAACCATGTAATTTTTTTTTTCCAAGTGTACTGTGCCTTACCAAGAAACTTTCTATGAACAATACCTATACCAATTTGTATCTTTTAAGATAATACATAATCAAATGAGATGAACTTCAGCTTGCGATTCAAATAAAGTCCCTTCCCCCCACGCTACTGAAATGAAGTTATGCATGACACCAACAATTGGTCTTTTCTGTGTTAAAATCAATACAATTATGAAAGAAAAAAAGCTGTGAATTAGTGAGTGAATCAAAATATTGTATGCTCATCAGTTTGGTTTCTGTTATGGCTATGAGATGCTAGGTGTTTTGCATGAAAATAAGGGCAAAAAAAAATTCCATCATTGAAGAGTCCGAAAAAAATAAGCCTAAAGCGTATTGGATTAGAATTCTGAAATATGTGTTATTTATAAAGGAAATTGGCTGCTTTTGATTCTTGTTTGGTTTTATTAAAAAGATAATACTTTTGTACAAAATGGAGCTAAACAATTAATTTAGATTCATTCTTCAATTTTTTTACCTCATCACATTTACTGTGTTCCAAACTATTTTTTGTTAATGTTAAAAGTTTAGTGTATGGGAAGCTGTTGGATGCTCTGCTGCGATATTTATGTCATGTCTTGAGTGAATTAACTAACACAGGGTATATGTAATGACATTTCACCCTTAAGGCTTTATCAAGTAAAAAAATGACGATCACAAATAAAATACCATAGATACTCGCTTGCTGAAGGAGTATCTACAGCATATTATTTGTGATCATGATTTTTTGACTTAATAAAGCCTTAAGGGTGAAGCGTTGCTATGTTTACTCTGTTTTGTTTAATTTGTTATTTTTAAAGTTTAAGTTGGTGGTTGTATTCTTTTACTACATTTATTTCATTTCCTTCAACCACCATTGGATCTTCATTATCCTTAAACTTATTTATATGTTTCTGGGAGTGCGGTATCTGTATACTTTTTTCAAAACTTCAACTTGTGTTGGGTGGTGAAGATTTATATCATTTGTAAATTAAGCACTATCTTTTCAGATTGCAGAGGTGAAGACTTGTTTATATCATACAGATACGGTGTTTTCTTAAATAAATAGCCTTCAGTTAAAATAAAAAATCCTCTAATTAGGATTGGGTCTCTTAAATCTGGAAAAAAATTAAAGTTCGTGTGTATCATTAGCATAATTTTCCCCATCTTTTCAGATTGCTTACCCAAAGACTTGTTTATATTATATAATAGTGCTTCTAATTGTCCGCATTTCTGCAGATTTCTGCATTTTCATTCTTCTACAGAATTGTCCGTAGTAATGTCCGCTTTAGAAAAAAAGATATTTCATTACTTCATTACTTACATTTAAGTGATTGATATCAAAGTGATTCTAAATGGCTTTATTTGCAGTCCTATTTTAAAAAATTTTCTGGGGGAGCATGCCTTCAGACCCTCTTTAGGTATGCTCCTGCCTTCGGCGGCCCCATTGTGCCACCTGAAAAAAAATCCTTGATTTTCTTCATTTCTCAATGGAAGCATTGTTACATAGACTCAATGTCTTCTTAAATAAGCATCCTTTAAGTTAAAAGAATACTTATAATATGTTATATTATTATCTCTAGTGCAAAGATTTTGTAAAATGTGAGAAAAAAGTAAAATTTTAGAATAAGGCTATCAAGTATATTTTGTGGTGAAAGACACATAACTTTTTTGGACTTTGTGAAAGTGTTGTGTAAAATTTCAGGATTGCGCATTATTTGTATTTGTATGTAGTTGACACGTTTTAAAATGTGAAAAAAAAGAAATCAAAAGTTTTACTTTATTAGTATTTAA
>BLXT01000975.1:1475405-1494360 GCA_019648995.1 Plakobranchus ocellatus
TTTTTTTTTTTTTTTTTTTTTTTTGCTTCTTAGATTTTTCACTGTTTGGACCTTTTACTATTTTCTTGAACATTTTTGATAAAATGGTTTTCTCTGCAAAAAGATAATAATCTACAATGAAAAAAGGTTTTGAGTTGAGTTTCCTTTAAGTTTTGCTTCCATTTCTCTCCTTTGCTTTTACCTAAATGAAAAAAAAAAACAATGAATAAACCATGGTTTTCTGTGCAAAAAGATCAGGATCTAAGATGGCGAAAAGTTTTGAATGTAGTTTCTTTAATTCGCTTCCATTCTCCTCCTTTTGCTTCTACCTAAATATATTTTTTTAAAAATTCATCGCTGCATGCAGATATGGTTGGAAGACTTTTTTTGGACACACCTGGGAATATACAATTAGATTGCATCATACCTTCATGAAGAAATTATAATGCCAATAAACATTTCCTTACAGTGTCCTTAAACGACTTTGGAAGTATCTCTCTTGAGGAAGTGAAATGAACCAGCTAAGGTAAAATAATTTGAAATTAAAATAGCTTTGAAAAATTTAAAACAATATTTTAGGTTTCAATATTGTTCTCATTTTCTTGAAATTTCAGAATAATGCAAGCATGTTGTGATATTGCTTTCCAGTACGCTCACATAAGGGAATGCTTTGGAGAAAAGATAGGACACTTTCAGGTAAAGCTTTTCATATATTATTTATGATTTCAATATGGTTGAAAAATAAGTATCTTTATGAAAAAAATTAATAAAAATACCATCAGAGGTGTTAATTGTATGAAATGTATGCTTAGGTGTGATAAGGGAAATGGATTACCAGGATTCATATTTAAAAAAAAAACATCTTTGGCTGTGATATGGGAAAACTCATTTTGTGAATCCATTTGTCAAATCAATTCATGTTTCTCTCAAGCAAGGAAACCATACTATAATTAATTAGCCAATCTTATATACAATCATGTGCATATTCTCTTTCTTTTCCCCTAACTTTTTGTTTTTTTCTTCTCCTGCCTAAACCCCCTCAAAGGGCCTCAAGGCTTATTCTATCTACTATACTCTTTATATTTTCTTTCTCTCTGATTCTGAATATAGAGCAAGAAAAGTATCACATGAAAAATAAATGTTTCAGTGCGTGTCTAAAGTCCTGTAATTAAAAAAAAAAATATTTAAGAAAGTCTTAAGTTACACAACTATTTTTCACAGATGATTCAAAGCAAAATGGCAGACATGTATACTACGCTCAGTGTCAGTCGTTCATACACCTATAATGTTGCCAGGGCTCTTGATAGAGGAGAGAGACACCCTAACGTAAGTTTGTCATAATAATACTGTTATACAAACATTTTATAAATATGGTGGTGTTCTTTCCCCCATGGAACAATATTAAAAAGCAAACCATCCTTCAATGTACATTTTTATGCAACAGATATTTTTTACATTGCCATATTTAAACCTCTTTTTTTATTTTTTTGAAATAGTGTTACCTATTTTCTTTCCTCGGAAAAGATATTTATTGCTATTTTATTTAGCTGTAAAAGTAGAGTTAAATATGTCACTTAATTTCTGTTAATATATATATCTAATATTTTTAAATCGTAAAATTATATTTCAATTAAGTAGATTTTTTGGGCCAACTCAATCTTTTTTTTCCAGAAGAAATAGAAGGACTTCATCAGTCCATTAGAAAGAGTTAAAAGTTCTTGTGCTTGCTAAATGTCAAACAGATCAACTAATTTTTGTTTCGTAAAAACAATTTTCGTTTTATCATATAAAAGTATATAATCTGTACATTATTGATTTCCAAAGCAGCAGATGATGTATGTGAAAAATGAGAAGGTAGGAAGGGGTCAAAATATGCCTTTCCAACAGCCCATTGAAGCTGCTTGTGATAATGTGATGCTCATGATTTTATAGAGAAGCAAATCAGAAAATCCAGACTTTGAAAAAGGCTACAGTCTGGTAAAGTCATTTTGGTAAATTATGTGCTGGATATTTCCCCCAAAATGCTTATTTAAGCTGTTTTGTTGTTTTGCATGGTAAATTAAGGATAATACCTAATCTCCACAGGATTGTGCGGGAGCTATTCTTTATACTGCAGAGGCAGCTACTAAAATGGCACTGGATGCTATTCAGATCCTTGGTAAGGGCATTCTAAAAGCCAGAAAGTACAAATACTTTTTAAAAATTATCTTTTTATTCAGAATCCACCGTAGGCTTTGAATATGAAGAGGGAAAACTTATTTCATGAATCTTTTTGTCGAATTAATTCATATTTCTCTCCAGCATGGAAACTTGGTTGAATATGTGTTGCATAAGATAGCAACTAAGATAGCAGATGGTGGCTCTGCATCTTCCTCACTAAATCAAGCAAAACACTGCATTGCGTTATTTCTATGTCATAAGAAGTCCTCAACAACATGATAGTTGAATAATTTTATGAGGAGATGCTTCAGATCAAGGTTAATGAGTTTGTAAATCTTTATAATGACTTAAGAACTAGACATGATCAAGGCCTAGATTTGAACCTGGACCTAGTGCTTAATATAAATAAATTTGTGGGTCAAAGTAAAAATTGCGTCAAATTGCATTTTTGCAAGGATGTAAATCTAATTTGGACTAAATAAAAAAAAAAAATCTGCCAAAGTCTCTATTATCACAATCAAGTTCTAGATGGAAAGAATAGATAAAAACAGATTAAGAATCGGACCTGGAGATGGCTCTTTATCATGTCTCAGAAATGTCTTCAGATTACCTCGATGTACTGTTTTCTTTGGACATTATTTATATTCTCTTGAGTGCTTCACATCAATAATGTTTTTCTAAGCTATTTTGAACTACTCTGAGTGTTATTAACGAAGCAGAATGATTCAGTTCCCTTAAATTAAAAATAATAGCTTTATAATGATTTTCTTGGTTTCATTACTTCCCTGTTGTTTTTTTTTTTGCCTTCAAAGTGCTAATATCTCAGTTTATAGATAAGGTATTTGAAAAAATTTTATATGCTTTTTGCTCAGAAATGCCAGGAAACTGAAATCAGCATCAACTCTCATTGAAAATTTCTTTACATACTGTGTTCTTGCTGGATGTATCACTTTATTATTGTGTGAGACAACCTCAGCAAAGCAGTTGCAAATTATTGTGGAAACTTTAGCACTAGAGCCTTATAACTCTTAGACTAGAGAGGCAAATTTTCAGGACTCGCGAAGACCCCAAAGGTGAATTAATGTGGAGTTTTTAAAAAATTGAAGGGTATTATACAAAAATTCACATAACTTTTTCGTTTTTCAACATAAAACTACAAAACATGCACAAATGGAAAGGAAATTGAATACAGCTTTATTTGAAATACAATTTATACCACCAAACTGTTTGCCTTTATGTTTATTTGTGTGTTTGTCAGTGTGTTAGGCCATATGGACTGGCTGAGGGGTCAAAGGGGGTGTAGGTGTCAAAGAGCTCCTTCTGTGGTACATTTCAAAGCATCCAGGGACACAGAGGGACACAGCACACTTCTTGCACTGATAGGCAGTTTGTTTTCTTTTGTATCCACTCCTATCAGCTTTGTCAAAGCAAGATCAGATTTTTCAAATAACCCTGTAGGAATAATTAGTCAATGAATCATTGCATCTCAGGTAGAGTTACATCTTCCCTGTGTCTAGAATGTTCAGATAAATCACATGTCACATCAATCCAGCCCTTTGCATAAGTGTTTGATTGTTCTACCTACTCTTCCACAATGGCATCATCTACAAACAATTAAAAAAAAAATCTTGGGATTAGAGTCTTCAGGCAAGTCCACTAGCAGCCATGTCTACCAGAAAATGGTTCAGGTAGTGGAGGTGATGCATCTCAAAACCAACCATTTGCTAGATCTACATCTAAATCTTGATCTCCAGGAGCTTGAACCATAGACTCAGGGTTCCTAACAAGTCTCCTAATTATCAACTGTGCATCTTGTACAAATTCATCACTATCATTGCCATTTTCGTCTGCATACAGTTCCTCAAACAAGTCAGGAATTGGGACCTGTCCAGTCATGATTTCAACAGCAGAGCACATTCAGCTCCACACTTGTTTACTTCTCAATTTCTATCACAATCTGAAGCGTAGACTGCCAGTTTGAGAAAGGGGAATCCCCTTAGAAAGAAACTTAGCCTTTTCTGGTTGTTCCGTGTGTGTAAAATTGTATACTAGAATACTAGACTAGGTGTAGTGCTATTGCGACTATAGTTGCAATAACCTCTTGGAGCCCATGTAAACCACCGCGACTATAGTCTGATAACCTTGGTAAGAGTTAATAATTTGTATTGACCCAAAGCGGAAAATAAAGGAGAATCTTCAACCTCAAGTATCTTTTGACAGTTGTTTTTTTTTTTGCTCAATAAAAGGTAAATAGCTCATAATTCAATTGTTCAAAATACTACCTGTGAATTATTTGCAGTGGTTGCCTGCATACAGTATTTTCTCCTGACTTTTACTTTTAAATATTTGTTTACAAGCCTTCTTCCCCTACCTGCATACTAAAACCTCTTGGTGTAGCATTTTCAAGGTAAAAACTAGTTTAATTTTAAAATATATATATATTCATCCAAATCCACTAATTTAATGTGTTTTCAAGACAAGTTTTTAGGAGTGTTTGAGAAAAAATGTGATTTTGTTTTTCCATTGAAACTCGCAGATTTGATTTTCTAACTATGAGCCATGCAAACTGTAATGTGAGGGAAAATTTTTCATGCCTCTGCTTTCAATCAATATTAAAAAAAAAAAATTTTTTTTTGAAGAATAGATCTAAAGCAGCAGATATGTACCAGGGATATTGAAAGTGATGCAATAACCATAAGAAAACTTAGGCTAGGACATTCTTAAACTGGATAAGAAAAAATGTAAAATGAGTTTAATGATGAGTATTTGTGAATTCAGATGGGGCTTTTACAAGCATTTTTTTTTCCATGGGTGCGTACTTCATTTTTGGAAAACATGTTTTCTCTCATTTTGAAAACTTGTGGTTGTAAAAAAATGTGCCTTTTCACAAGATATATTTGTTCAGGCATTAAATTGCTGGAATTAAAAAAAAAAAGAACAATTTAAAAAAACCATCCACAACCCTTTTAAAACAAACGACTATTTTCATTTATTCTGTTCTCAATATTTCTCCCAAATTTCAGGTGGAAATGGCTACATCAATGATTACCCAACAGGGCGTCTCTTGAGGGATGCAAAGTTATATGAGATTGGGGCTGGCACTAGCGAGGTCAGAAGGATGATAATTGCCCGTGCCATTAATGCATACTATCGTTGAAACTGTTACTATTAACTTGAATTTTTGGGGGATGGCTGCTTTATGTAAAATGGATAACATATTTGTAGCTTGCTTCTAAAACTCATTGAACCTAAACATTTCTAAAATTTTTATTTCTTTAATCTAATAACTGTGTATGTAATTTATGTGAGCTTTTATAGTTCAGGGAAAGAACTAGTCAGTTTTTTTGTTTGTTTTTTTTAAATAAGATAAAAAATAGCAAGATATTCTAATAGACTTATTCAGTGATGTGTTTAGAAAAGTTAAAGAGCATTTCTTTGGTTAATGTCGGTCTCCTATGTATACACTTTTTTTCAGCTTTCTTGAATTACTTCTAGATCTCAGCAGTATTTAAATAAAAAACATAAAAGAATGATTCCTTCAAAGAACATAGTAGAGAAATCTCAAAATTAATACCTTTGTCAAAACTTTTCCTTTTGGTTGTCATAAAGAATTAGAACTCTAGAGAGCAACAGTTACTCTCACTAAAATTGCATTTCTTATTTATCTCTATGTACAAGAGGGATTTCGTGTTTGAATTCATGTGGGAAGAAGAAGTCCATATGTCAGGAAACCAGTCCTTATGAGTTGGATGTCATAAATAGTGATCAATGGAAAAAACACATCTTTTTCTTACAAGCTGTTTTGAAAAGTGTAACCCTTATATTTTGGCTTTTATCAATATGATAATTTTTTAAACCATCACTAAGAAAGAACTCCTACGATATATCAGTGATTCAAAATGTGTTATTTGGACAAGTTAAAACACATGAATTAAAAATAAAAATTCATCGTTGTCATGTGATATGAAGTTTATTGTTTTACCATTATGCTTTTTAGAAATGTAAGATCAAGGTTGATTTATTTAGGATATTCGGCAGGGATTGTTGATATTTTCATTTGTGATATTTTTATAGAAATTTATTAGTCTCTTTATGTTTTGAATTAAAGGAGGATATATTACCAGGATAAAATGTTGGTGTTTGTTCTTCTCTGCTTTTCATTTTTCCAAGTTTATGTTGAAAAATGTTTAAGAAACAGATTTGCCATAGCTAGACTTCAAAATAGCTCACTTATTTCAGTACTGTCATTTTTTTAATAATTTCAAAGTTGATAAAAATTCTCGAGTCATTGAAAAGAAAAAAAAGAAATTGAACACTTGCAACAATTTTTTTACAGACTCATGAAAAAGTAAATCCAACATCATATATTGGAGATGCTTAATCTAAGCTCTAATAAAAGAATTATGTTGTAAAAATATGTGGAACCACATATATCAAAATATTTTTTTACTAGCAGTACTTATTTTTGATAAAATATTTGAAAATTGACTGATCCATAATGCAAAGTAATGTCCAGAGACCCATCTCAAATTAGCTTAAAGTTACACATAAACAAAAGACTGCTCCAAATCAGGATTCATTGTTTGACTATGGGATAGATGTCCTGTTTTTTTTTTTCTCCAGCACCTGATTTTTGAGGTGTGATTACTTTAAGCAGTGAATTTGAGATTTTTACTTTTATGAAAGTTTTTCTGATTCTAATTTTTTTTTTAAATGTGAAAAAATTGAAAATTTATTTTTATACAGTTATTTACCATTTTAACCCCCTTTTATTTATTGCTGGTCAAAACGAACATTTCAAATATTTTTTTTACTTTTTACTTCTAATGTATGATTGACTATTCGTAAATTTTGTATTTTGAGAAAATAACATTGATTCGTTGATAAGATGGTATTTTTTGAAAAAACAAAAAACAAAGAAAAAACACAGAAAAGAAAAACCAACTTATCTTTTCCAACATTTTCTAAAACCAATTTCTTTCCAATGTACACCAGCCATTGTCATTGATCTTGAATTTTTGAAAATAATGTAAAAGAAATTCTGCATTGACGTGACATCTTGTGTATGTTTTGAAAGAAATTTAACTTTTTTTTCATTACAAATGAGTTTCAAAGCTAGTTGCTTCTGTATGTGTATATATATATATATATATATATATATATATATATATATATATATATTATATATATGAACAATTGCCAAAAGGTGGACCCCTAAATGGCATCTTTTGCAGCATTAAAAAAAAAAGAATCTCCAATTACAAAAGGGAAAAGCCATATTGAGTATCAGTGAGGTAATACATGTATTGATGCAGAGTTGGACAACAGGAGTAGATCCTTTAAAAAAAATAGGTCTGTCTCCCTATACTTGGTGGTGAATGAGCTTAATTTGTTGATGGGTGACCACATTTTTGGTGATTTTGTCATCATAGTTATGTTTGTAACTTATTCATAGTTATGTTTGTAACTTATTTGGTTAATTTAGACAGGAAGGATGCATCCAAAACTGATTTTTAAAACTTAAAGCAGTACTTTGTATGCCATTTCACTCACAAAATCAAAATTTATGTATTGATGAGTTAATTTTATTTTGAATAGTGCTTTATCTTTTACATAAAACTATGATGACAGCTCACGTTTTGGCAAACCCTCATATATTTATATATTAATTATATATATATATATATATATAAATCATAAATCTTTTTAGATTATGGTTCTCAGAGTATATTGGTAAAGGTTCAAATGATTTGAACATTAGATTTTTATACGTAGATAATTAGCTGAGTGAAATTCAAGATGGACAAACATGAAACCACAAGTCAAGTGTTTGTGAAAAATTTTTCGCCTCCATTTTCACTTTGCAAGTACATTAGTAAATGTTCAGATTGCATTTCAAATTTTAAAATAAGTGCCAACAATCTTAGGTGACTTTATTTTATTTTTGAGATAGGCTTTTTGACATTTCCAATGAATTTGCTGTGGTCATATTTATTAGTGGCGAAAAGTGTTGAATAAAAAAATTCTATCTATGGTAATATGGAAATTAAATTAACTTATGTGATTTTCAAAATCGATCTCCCCCACCCTATAGTCCAAATCATTTAAAACATAAATGGCATATTTAGCAAAAGATATTCTAAAAAGTAATTGAGTGGGTTTTTTTTTCTCGATTTCTTGAACAGTTTTTTTTAATATAAAGTTTTATTTTATATTGTGTATGTGGCCTGTCTGAAAGAAGCTTAGGCTCCCAGTTTCGATGGAAAAAGTTAAAAATTTTGTTAAAAAAGTAAACTTGAAATTAATTAAAAGCCTCTGTAATATTACAGATAATATCAATGTCTGTGCGAGATTTCAAAGAAATCAGCATTTAGATGTGGGAAAAGCTTTATTTTTTTTTAGATGAAAAAGCCTTTTGTGACAAAAACACAAGTGAAGTGTTTGATTTCCACATATTGTCGATATTGTCTGAAAATATAACATTCTCTTTTGTGTTTGCTGTTGAATCAAACGCAGGCATGTACAATCGTGTGTAAAATTGATGGGAAGCAAAAGAAACTAGTTTGGTTTAGGTTCAATTTGCAAGTAATCAAAACCACAAAAGTTAATCAACACCATTCGGATATTTGTAACAAAACGGTATTGCCACCAAAGACTGCAATTTTACAAAAAAAAATTTTCGGGGACAGGATAAAGTATATTTTTCCCTCTCCAAAGAGCAAATAAATACCAAAATGAAAAAAAAAATGATATTTTAGGAGACTCTTGAACATGGAAACCGTAAATGACTGCTAATTTATTTGGCTCCTTAGGGTTTCTAAAGTTAAAAAAGATGTTCAAGTTTAGACTTCCTCTGTCATAACCTTTTGAAAGTTATAAATATATCTATTTATAACTGTGAATATTGACTGTTTTGTAAAGTATATATACACAACTAGCCAAACCTGTTTCTGGTTTTTATCATTTTCCTGAGAGACATTCTCTGGAAAACCAAATTCTTTACTAAATTTTAATGCGTTTTTTCCCTTGGCACTCAAAATTCTTCTGGTTTCAATCAATAACAATTGTTAAAACTTGTTTGAATACCGCACCCCTCCCCCCCTTTTTTTTAAATACAACTTTTAAAAAAGCAATGCCCCTAATTATAAACTGCACATTTTTATGCAACTTGGTGCCAATTTCATGATTCTGAGTTTTTCAGTCTTTGAGATTACCCTGTTTGTTTATGTTTTGGCCAAGGTCAATTATTAATTGATGTAACATTGCAATGTACTTTGGTCTAGCTCTAGCTACTGGGTGAGGTTGTATTAAGAATACAAAAAATTGTAAAAGACCGATCACAAAATTAAAAAAAAAAGATGTATTTTCAGGTAACCCCCTTCAGCTTCAAACATACATTCGGAAACGAGCATTATTTTTTTTTTTGAAGTTATACAATTTCCACAGTAAAAAAAAAATGCAGCAGACGTGGGAAAAACGTAAACTGATTTTTTTTTTTTTTACACAAAGGTAATTCTATTTATACATTTAACGATAATGGATAAGTGAACGACTTAGTCTGGCATTCTATTTTTAACAGATACAAGAACATATATATATTTTTTTTTTTACTTTGAATATGAATTTAAAGGAGATTTTAACAAAGCAAACAAGCACCAAAATACGGAGTTATCTCTTTCCAGTGGTCCCAGTGATGCTGCCTGTACTGCAACGGGCATTGCCAAAGATGGCTTTTTTAAAGAATGCGCGGGAAGGAACTATTTGGAACTAGAGGGTTATTTTTAATAACTGTGTGAGACTGTTTGCTGCTGTTCGTTACCACATTTATTATCATAAACAAAATGCAAAGACATGCGAAATTTGGAGTGCTCTGAACAAAAAGACCGAAAAGTCACAAGTCTGACTTTTTTTTATAACAAAATTTCTATTATTTATTTTCTAAAACAAATTCAAAAGTCTGAAACGTGGTGTGGAAAATAAACGAGCACAAATAGGAATACATTAGAATTCAGTTATTGTAGGCTTCGGCACAGTTTTTCTATGACAAAATTTGATGAAAGATTTAAAGTATTTTTGGCCCAACACGTCTGCTTTTAATGGATAGATTAATCGTGATGGCCTTTGCCAACCAGGAAGGGATTCAATAATCACCTATATTTTCAAACTGTTAAACGCGTTTATTATAAACGAAGAACGACTTATGATATACGCATATAGAGAACTTGAATGATATGGGACTGGAGCAAGCCAGAACAATATGTCGCTATAGTGTTCCCACGGATTGAAACAATTAGTGACAGAATTTGGGTATAATACATTGTACACTGTGAAACTGTAGAAAATTTTTAGAGAAACCAAATGATTTAGACATTAACAGTTATGCAAAAAAAAAAAAAAAAAAAAATCTGTATGCCATAACAATGGTTGCCTCAATGCAACTAATTTTGTAGCAACATAGCTTGATTAATTATGTTTTTTAAAATATTTTTTTATTAGCAAGAAGATGAGCCTCAATATACAACAGCTAAATGCTCGTTTTAGATAAGGTTTGGTTTTTTTGGTTTTTGTATATAGCCAGTCCACAACAAGGTGATCTCAGGCTTTCAGGCCCTCCCTCAGGCCAGGGCGCCGGTGGCGGGGCTTGAACCCGCGACAGAGGGGTCCCTGCAGATCTCAGGGCGGACTCACTAGCCACTGTGCCACCGACGCCCGCTCGTTTAAGATAAATGCACCTAGATAAACTGAAGCATCATCAATGTGCGAAAAAAAAAAAAGAAAAATAGAGGTGACGTTAAGTCATTGCATTGCTATTTTTCTTTTATTCTGCTGCCAGCTCTTTTTGTGGTTTGGATTATAAGAATAAAACAACAGCCACCAGAAAAAGAGTTCAGTGGATTCCTCTTGAGGCAACCTCGAGTAAATAAAACTCTTTAAAATGAGCCTAGTTCAGTTAACCATTATTCTGGATTCTTCTTTTTTTTTTAGTTGCCCCGTCTGTAAGATACATTAAATGATCATGTTCCTCCTCTCAAACTTGCTCTCAATTAGCCTTATAAACTTGTTGCTACTACTGTTATCTATTGCCGATGAGTTAAGACTTCCAATAAAATTTGGTCTTTCATTATAAGTTATTTCATGTTTACTATCGTTTAAAAAAAAGAAGCTTATTTACTATTTGCTAATGTGTTTCCCCCCAGCCCTTTATATTGAGAGGATTCCACTGTATTAGAGACCCTAAAAGGAGACAATACATTTAGTTGCGATCTAAGAATTACATACGATAATTTTTCAAAACTACAAAAATTGATTAAAAAATATTAAAGAAGACAACAAAAATTTCTTTTATTGTAGCACTGTATTCACCATTACAACAAATCTATCATTTATAAAACTATACATTCACAGACTGATTTTTAATGTAAAACACTTTCATTTTAAGAGTAAAAAACTGTCATCAGGGGTGACAGTTGTTGAAGTTAGCAAGTTTCTATTGGCTTAAAGTCATAGTGGATAGCTCATTTCACCAAAAACACAGTTTGATACAGTACACGGATAATAATACTGACAGAATAATGTCAGACAGCAGCGGACCCCCATGTTTTCTTTTTTGTTTTCGAGGATTGAGCTTTATTTAATCAAGCTCACTGCAACGGTCGTCCACGCATTGCAAGTAATCTTGAGCTACATATAGTAACAGGCAGCTGCTAATCATACCAAATGCCCGACAGCCATTAGGATATGCGTGGAATAGAGCCCGACCCAGCCCCCACACCATACACGAACCAAAGTTGAAAAGCACAGAGCCTAAAACACTATACAGGAGAGCGCGGTTAGGAGGTAATGTGCGAATATGACGTCGTGAAAAAATGTAAATGCCTGCACCCAGATGAGCCTGCATCCATAAAATATTGCTGACTTTTCCCTGCAAACCGCCAAACGCCCTGATGATAAAAGAGGAAATAGTAAACGTGCGTTATCTATGTACCAACAGCATTTACATTTGAGAAGTGGAGATATGCACTCACGACTTAAAAGTTTTTGCTCGTTTACGGCCAGGTAGTGCAGCATTAGTCTTACAGTTAGATTTCAACATCACTAGACTGACACTAGAATCGTTGCTTACAATAATCCTGTGATCTTAAAATAGGAAATGTATTCCACATTCATAGCTTAGATCTGGGCCAATGAAGAAGCAAGTAGACCTAGATCGTTCAGGCTTTCTTTCGTAAGTCGCACTGTATTAAAAAAACAAAAAAACAAAAAAACAAAAAAAACCGACTATGTGTGCAAGGACAATCCTGTGCGGTTACTATGGACAAGCCAACTTTAAAAAAATAAAAAAAGCCTAAATTATTGATTAAAATTCCCATGAAAATATTTACTGTCGTGATGGTCCACTATGACTGAAGACAAAAAAATAGATATTCAATGATATTTTTTAGATATAAAGGATAATCTTATGCGCATTACGACTTTTATAGTGAGGATACTGAGAACTTATTAGTATGGGCCTAAGTTCCTAGAGACATATTTAAAAGATTAAACCATTTTTTTTCTTAAAGTTAAAAGCTACCTACTTGCCAAACCACAGAGGATCCATATTAGAAAGAGAAAAATAACAGTAGGATACTCCACCCATCATAGGAGCCAGCTGAGAGAAGACATTATAGATAGGGGTGGTGCAGATATCTGGGAATATCTTGAGCACGCAAGCACACTCCTCATCTCCTTCTCCTGTTGGGTCTTCATAGTATCTTGGATCAATAGGTATGGGCGGAGAGATATCATCATCAAACAAGAAGCTGTTGCCTCGGTCCATTTCGTCCTTTGCCCAGCCATATCCAAATTCATGATCGCCACCATCGGACTGTTGGTCTTGGTTTGGAGCGAGAAATCCATCAACCGATGCTTCATTTGCCGGCTCTCCAGCGTTCATAGCCGCAGGTGACGACATTGTACGAGCAAAATAGGTCTCCACCTTCCTATTAAATCTATCTATGACTCAGAGATATCTCTGCACTGAGCGTCGTTCAAAAAAGAAAACCAAAAAAAAAACAAAAAAAAAAAAACTGTGTGCTGTTGGGTTTTACCGAATGTTCTAAGAGGTAAAAAAAAAAGCTCCATGCGCTATTACTTTTCAATTTTGGCCGCTCGAGAGTAATCTACAGAATTAATTAGAAATTTTTGCGGATAGCTATTTACTTGCATATTACAACTACACCAACTTGAAGATTACTGTCTCGTTGGTTTGGGTTTTTCATGACGTCACGGAAACCCTAAGTGTTAAGAAAAAAAAAAGACCCAACAAAGCAAAGTACAACCAAATAATGACTTTTCTAAATATAGAAAGAAACAATCAAATTAACAACCACCTGACCAGCCAATTAATCAAACAACCAACCACGCGAGGAATTCACATCCATACCAACACAAAAAGCATATCATCTACATACTCTTTTCGGAACGAAATAAGGTGAATTCACAGATCCATACTTCTTTAAAAAGTCAGAAAAAGTAAGATGGCACTTTAGACATAAAAGGACAAACTGATCATTATCAAAATTGAACTTAGGCTGCCCCAAAGTGGAAAAAACCCAACTAATATCAATAAGACAACAACAAGAAATTTATATACCCCCAACCCCCTCCCCTTTCCACACTAAGCCTTTTCCACAATTATCTCAACAAAAACAATTGGCAAATGGATTAAATCATTGGTTCTATTTGAAATCAAAAGACGACAAAAACCATAGGTTATTATGCTTGATCATCATTAAAAGCAGGGCCGAATCCTCCCATCTCCTCGTGGGTCGGCTAACGGGAGCTAGTCTAACATGTAGTCGTCCCGCGGTACTAGGGATAAAACTCTACGACTACCAAGGACCGACAAGGAGTACCTGAGATCCTGCATAGTGCGAGTGCTGGTGCATACAAGAAGCCAATGACTCAGCACAACAGAAGGTAGAAGGAGGATCCTACCTGAAAGTGTCCAGCCTTGGATAGGCAAGGAGAGTGGCACCCAAGCTCCAACCCTGCACTAGGCGCTGGCATAACGACTTGGTGCGAGGGGTTGTCAGCCAGGGAAGTATGTCTGGGACGGGCGGCCCAGATAAAAAGCAAGGTGAGTCATGCGACAACACCCGGTCGACTACCATCGGGTGGAAGACAAATAAGTAGACCATCTACCACGGCTCGGATCTCAGCCCGCGCTGGAATCTTAAACACGCGAATGATAGCTCTCGGGCTGTGTTGGCCCTCGCCGGGTCACCCTCTTGAGTTAGAATAAGCCCTTTAATATGGCTACAAAATACGAGGATCTTAACAGCAACATAAAGTTAATTCACGGAAAAATTGTGTTTCATTACAATAACAGCCGGAGGCACTATGGGTTACTGGATTTGACTTCTTTAATTGCCAGTTTTTAAACGGACATCAGTACAAGTTATTTGCCATGATCTTCTTTTTTTTATTTTTTTTTGGTTCCAACACATTTTACTTTCTTTTTTTCTCAATAAAGCGAGATAAACACCCGAAATACTCCTGAAACTGAATTCAACAACTTACTTTTTTGTGCTGCCAGTGATTTTCTGACGCAGGCCCAACCAGAGCAAACTAGTCTAGCATCACAGTTGCAGTAAATGGGCTGTCTGGCAAAAATAACTTGAGAACCCGTAAAAACTTGTTTTTGCAGCGTTTTATCTGGATTCTAACCTCCTGCGGAATTTCAAAGACTAGATCCTTAAATCAGCGTTTTGATTTCCAGTTCACTTCACGTTTTAAAGTTTTTAGGAGTTCAGCCGAAAAGTTGTTTTTCTTCGAAATCTCGTACAATTATTTTGTTTCATCCTTGAAATATCTACAAATTTAGGGACAATATTTTGTTTTATTGTACCTTTCAACGGATATTATTCATTTGTTACAATTTAAAATTTGTGAAGCATTGTCATTATTGTGAAAGATGAAGCCAAAGTACATGGGAATTCTCAGTTTGCTTTATGCCTCAACTTGGCTCTTAAAGCTACACATCGCATTGTTCAAAAAATTTTTTTTAATCGATGAGTTTTTAATCCAATACGTTTTTGTCCGGTCACAACATCGCAAAGATTTAAAGAAGTCTTTGTATGTTTTAATTAATTTATTAATCGGCAATTAATAAATAGGCCATCAGCAAATTATTTATTGATTCACAGCATGTGAATTTTTTTCATACTCTTATGTATCTTTCACTATCTATTTTTCATGTCCTGTAACTTAACACAGTGTTGCCTGACTTTTCTTTGTATTTTGCTTATTTTCCTCTTCATCAGTCTGTGTGGAGTCAATCTCAATCTCTACGTCTTTCTAGAAATTATGAAATGAGTAAGATAGCTTCAAAGGAGATTCAGATATACAGACTGCCTAGGCCTAACTGCATCCTCTTCGATAATCTTTTGGAACACCAATGATTTTGTTGTCTAAAACGAGAATAATCTGGTTTTCACGATACCGAGCACTGGAGTGGACACAAGCCTTATACATCGTGGTGCACCGCCGATTTCCCCATTTACAATAATTTGTTCCAAACTTGGTTATGTGACATGTTTTTAAGGGAAAAAAAGCGTATGAAGATCTGTGAAATGAAAAAAGCAGTTCCCAACAAATATTTATGCCATTTAATATAATTAATGCTTCCTTTACAGGGAAAAATGCTTCTTTTACTTGCACTGAAAAGAAAAATAGGCAGGGTTGCATTCTTTCATAATTCGCAACTACTGCAGAACCTCTAATATTTATCCCTCTACACTGAAATTTTAAACTGCTTTAACACTGAAAATTAACCAACGCTTTGCGCCGGCAAGCGGCCAGTGAGAATAGGAAAGAAAAGGGGCGAGAGAGCAGGGCAAGGACAAGAGCTCTATTAATATTACCGGTGTAGACCATGTGCTTTTGACTGTTCTGTTTCTTTGAAAACATCGAATTTTAGCTTCCTACCGGTCTTTTTATTTATGTTTATAGTGAAATGGGTAATTCGAATTTTTCGATAATTCGAACTAGTGGATATATCCTATTGACTTCGAATTAAGCGGACTCGACCGAACTTAAAACTGGCATATTTTGCGAGGTATTTTTTATGGATACGAGGTCTGGACTCTTTCTAAGGAAGATGAAGAGAAAATAACAGCCCTTAAAATGAAAAATATTATCGAAAAATACTGAAAATACCATAGACTGCAAAAAGAAGCGACGAAAGCCTTTTAAAAAGACCTAGATGTAAAAAAAAATTGCCAACTCCTAACCATAATCAAAAAGCAACAACTGAAATACTTTGGGCCTATAACAAGGCAATAGAACTTCGAAAAACTTTGAATGAGACGACGGACTCAAGACATCTCAGACAGGTTGACAGTGTCATCGCGACAAGCGGGCTTTATGGCGCAGGACCGAGTCGGTTTCCATGCACCGGTGTGGGAAGACCACGTCCGGAAAGGATTCGCCTGATAGAGAGAGAAAGAGAGAGAGAGAGAGAGAGAGAGAGAGAGAGAGAGAGAGAGAGAGAGAGAGAGAGAGAGAGAGCATTACATTGTAGGTACAAACACAAACACACATGCATGCACAAACTTACAAATACACATTTGCCTTCTAACCATAAGATATCTTTTTTTTCCCTGGTCTTTTCCAATGTCTATTTCATGTATTATCTCTAAGGTAGTCGCAACGGAGAAATGTCTCGCTTTTTTTCAACAGAGGACAAAAACTTGTTTAATGCCAAATAAAGTCTTGCCGTATTCACTTTGGATTACGAGTTTGAATGTAAGAACGCCAAAGAGGAGTTGCAATCATAACATTTTGAGAACTTCGATTTAGGAGAAATGCGCATCATTAAATTTTCAATTTTGAGGGTTTTTTTTTCATCAATCCTTGCTAAAAGTGTCACATAAAAATCAAGACGAGTTACTTGAATCAGACCTCAATCAGTGCCCCGGGTTCGTGAGCGAGATATTACATTTTTTGTCGTCTTGCGATCACTATAATTTTGGAGATATCTATGAGAGAATCATGAGTGCATGGTGTCACTAGATTCTTTGATAATGATCGTTTGGTTGTATTGAAGGCATAGATACTCCGCCAGCAGAGGTTTAATTCTCAAAGCAAATTACTCTCTGAGGGTCTACTGATTGGCAAAATGTGTCCATCATTTTCCTGCTCAGTGTGAGGTGAACTGAATAAGCAATGAAAAGTGCTCGCACAGGCCCAAAAGGTATATATAACCAAATGCAAAGGCCCAAGTGACTTAATCTAATAATTTATAACCTAGCTTTACTTCTCAAGGGCAGCTACCGTAACATTTTTCATAATATTATTATAAAACTGAGAGTGAGATTTATTTGAGGCAAATTATTAGGGCGGTATTGTTTATGAAACATTTGGGGTGTTATTCGTGTCCAGCTCAGGTTCTCAACGTTAGGGTCTTCTATCTGCGAGACGTATAAAAATTTAAAGCATTTAACCTCATCTTGGCAGTTTCTCACGTCCACATTTATTTTACTCAATCTAATGCAACACACATGCATTATGAGTCATGACAATTCAATAAAAAGCGCATTGAGGCAAATCAATCAAACACAACTCTTTATTCTAAATAAATTTTTTTTATACTTAAGTAGTAAGAGTCATGCAGGTTAAAAAAAAAATAAACAAGCAAAAATAGAATACTGAAAAAATATTTTAACTATTTGCATTATTTATCTCTATAATAAAACAAACTCCAAGATGAAATGAGGTTCATTTACCTTTTGCTAATCACAAATTTAAGTAAAATGACTCAATACATCCTCAAAGCCAAAGAAAGCTGATTCTAGTTCTTAATAAAAATTAGCGAGGTTATCAAAGCTCACGCTATTTTTTTTTTAATCTCAGAGCTTTTGTGAAACCCTCGTAACACTTTCGGCAGGGTTTCAAGTAAAATACTTCCTTCAAGGAAGGAACAATTTTGGCGCACCATGTAAGATCTCAGTTTATAAGCTTTCAACTAAATAGTAAAAGCAATGAATCGCGAATATTCCTTTAAAACGAAGTTTAAAATACTTCAAAACTTCTACATTTGTACTTTTAATCATTTTTTTACGTGTTTTTATTGCACCATCTTTCTATAGATGTCCATAGAAACAGCTTCATATTTGTGTGGCCGGTACTATGCTTTTTTTTCTTTTCAACTGAATTTCAAAAGGTTCAAGTTTCATATAAGTCTCGTGACGGAAAACTTTGCCAAAAAACGATTACATTAGAAAATTAAAAAAAATATGATATTAAAGTTTTCAAACGTCCAAGTGATACCTAGCAGTACAAAATATACTTTGCAGGCCTACGACAAGAAGAAAAAAAATTATGCGTCCAAATAGTTACATACGATCAATAGCTGCCTTTTCAGCGCAGGAAAAAAAATTTTTTGGCTTCTTGTGGTAAGGGACAAGAAGATAGGGTAACAGAAACTCAAATTAAATTTGACATTATTACCTTCTCATGTCAAGTATTTAGGCTGTTAAAGTCAAAACTATATCCTATAAATGAAACGTTCTTTTATTGACGAATGAATAGTAGACCAAATCAACGTTTAATGTTACCAATCAAAACGGCCAAATATACGAAAGCTAAATCTTACAAAATATGTGTTCTCTTTATCGCAGATCACTAAGGCTCCAAAATGTACAAAACACTTAAATTTTTAAATACATTCAGCAACATGGTATTAAAAAAAAAACATTCACTGTTAAATAAATAAGTGTGTAATAAAAAAAAAAAATGATGTTTTTTAAAGAGGAAAGAAGCGCTAATTCCA
>BLXT01000975.1:1563321-1573781 GCA_019648995.1 Plakobranchus ocellatus
GGGGGGGGGGGGGGAGGAAGATAGAAAGCAAGGGTGAAGAAGAGGAAGAAGGAGAAAACTTTTTATCATTCCATTCAATAAGATAGGTGATTTAGCGATAGCATCTAATTGCAGGGCTGTTTCAACTTTGTCTTGCTTCTCCAAACCTTTAGAGAGATATATAAAATATTTATTCACTTTAATATGCATTTGATAAAATATCATTTATTGTATGATGTCCAGTCAGGTTTTCGGACCCAATACTCTTTTGAGACCTCTCATATTAAAAATTATGAGTTCTGTTTTAAAGTCATCAACTTGGACAAAATCTATGGTTCCTTGTGTGTTGACTTTAAATAAACCTTTTGTTTTACTCAATGATCTACTCATTCTTTCTTTCTCCTTCTTCCTCTTCTTCAACCTTGCTTTCTATCTTTCCCCCTTTCTCTCTCTGTCTCTCTCTGCATATATATATATATATCTTTAGTATTCTTTACAATGAATAATATTCCTTTATATAACTTTAGTTTATCTTATTTTACATATTCTTTAATTAATGTTTTCTTTCTTAAATACTTCTAAAACGTGTTAAGTGCACTATTCAATTGCATATTTAAATTCACTTAATTAGTTTTTTCTACATATTTGAGAGTGGAGAAGTTAATTTATCAACGTTTATACATTTCTGCATTGATTTCAATTATGTTTTTGCAACGGCCGAATGGGAAAAAAATCCTTGGTACCTATTTGCAAACGTTATGAAATAAAAGCCAACCAATTAATTAATCAATCACTTTCATTCTTTTTTGCTGTGGTGTCCTCAATTCTGTTTATGTTTCCAAACCTCTCTCTCTTTCCTTTCCTCTCTCGCTTTTATTCCCTTTTGTCGTATGTGTTTAATTCTTTTGTGTAAAATGTGAAATAGTGTCTTTTTGAATTATGGACCAGATGACGTGTTATTGAATAAACTTAAACTCCATCCAATTTTACTCTCCGCTGATACGCATTTGCATACACATCTCATTCCCCTTTTCCTCGTTTTTACTTTCTTTTGGCTTTCACTGTAACTAACTCTCTTTCTCTCCACAAACCCGCCTCTATCTTCATCAACCACATAACTTGTTCCATGTGTGAACCGGCAGCTGTTTTGATAACATTTTTCTTTCAAGCGCCACGCAATCTCAGCATTTCGGTCCAAACCATTCTCCTAAATTTGTCCATTTTGATCTAGTGCTTCTATCGGAAAGCTTAAGTCATTTTCTCATAAGCGCTCACAGTGTTTCGATTTCTGCAGGTCTTCTCCAACAGTCCGGCAGAGAGAGAGCTCCAGAGAGGAGACAACATCCTCTCGATCAACACCCGGGACACTTCTGACTTGACCCACAAGCAAGCTCAGGATTACATCAAGCACGGCGGCGGCCAGATTCAACTCGTGATCCACAGGTGAGGGCTCCTATAGAAAGTAGACTGAATTTTAAAAAATAGTAAATCAGATTACAGGACGTGAAATTTTTTTTTGGTTGCGAAATTAATATCTGTGCGAAACTTAATTTTTCTCCTTTTTTATGCATGAGAAAAACAATTTTTTTTTGTTGTGAAAAAGAAAAAAAAATAGCTCGATCGTGTTGATCGAATTCATGTAACAAACAGTAAAAGGACAGACCAATGGGAAAAAAAATCGGGAAGTTTCGAATGTAGCTAGATAGATTTTGTTAAACATTAGTTCTCATTTCAATATCTTTTTATACCCTGTTTAGATAAATAAAAAATTGAGCGTAATATGTTTTTGTTTATAAGCAAACTCGTTAAATTAGAATCTTTTTTTTTTTTTAATTATTTGTCGAATTGTCCTTATAGAAAAAGTAATAAATGCGATTTTTGATTCATTAAGGCTATGTACGTGTCCTTTCACGGAGAAGCTGTTGCACATTGAATTCTTCAAATTGCCAGCCAAAAATCAAATAATTGTTTGAAACAATTCTTATAATGGCATTTGAAAATTAAATTTTTGACTTAAATCGATATCAGCACCACGAAATTTACGACTTTTGGTACTGAAAACATAAAGAATTTTTTTTGTTGTTGTGATATCTGGATTAAAAAAAAAAAGTGCATATTTTAATATCTCGGTTGAATCTAATTCGCGAAAGCAGTAGCAGGCATAGAATAATTTGCTTTTAAATTATCTCTCCTCCTCCAATGTTATTATGTGTTGTATTAAAAAAAAGGTCAATCATTTGAAAAAATAGAAACATGATGCAAATCTTGCACATTCAAAAGTATAGGTATGTGAAAGCGTTTATTTTTTTTTTTTTTTTCCGTCTCGAATCGTGAATTTAATGATTATTCATCTCAACTTGAAGAAAAATCCCACTAAAGACAAATTGACAATGTTAAGTGCGTGTTTTGTACTTCTTTTGGCTGACCCTGCACTATTTCCCCTCTTTGTGTAGAGATTGAGCACACCATTTGCATGCACGATCTAATGCTGACAAATCCTGCCTTTTGTTGCAGACCACCGCCAGGTACCTACGTTGCTCCTCTCTCTCCGCCTATCGTCACGCCTAGGCCAAGGGCACCTTCGTTGCAGGTATGCTAACCTTTTGCAACCTTTTCAAGTTCTTTATTTCTCACATCTGGTTTGATTGACTAACATGGATTTATGATAAAGAACCAGCTTTTACAATAGGTTGATTACACCGCGTAATGCGTACACAAACATTAAGAGTACAGCAAGATATTAGTTCAGCGTCCATGAAGATTGGCCCCTATTCTTATCTTTTTCAATATATTTATACGTATATATGATGATTTTGTTACCGCTCAAGTTCAGTTAGAACTCGCTATCACTTGAGAGTAGAACTTCGAGGATTCTGACCCTATCATTCGAAAACCGCGAAGTCCATATAAAATCAATTATCTTCAATGATATTCTTGCTTACAGTCAATCCCTTTTTGCAATGCCATTTTCTTTCCTTTACATCTATGTCGTTGTTAGTCGAATCTTGCTCGGAATCAACAAACCATGTCGGTCCCAAGGAGTTAACATTATCCAGACTCAACTTGTTTCTTTCTTAAATGCATACTTTTTAAAAGTATATTCGTGCAATTTCCTTTGATGATAATTATCAATTCAGCGCGTTTGAAAAGGGCTTGTAATATTATATTGCAACGATTATACTGGCAAACAAAAGTTTGTTTTTTTTGTTAAAGCAATCAAGAACATTCTATTTTTTAGAATATCCCCATCTTTCATTAATGATTTGTTGCCTCTGGGTTAACAATTTTTATTGAAGTGAAGTGAAACGCTGCTAGATCTAGATCTGTTTCATTATTTCAGATAATTCAGTAACAAAGAATGGAGCATTTCATTCGATAATGATAATTAACAATCACATTTTGCATAGAAACTTGGCACTCTTAATCTACTAGTATTTCTCTATGATATGTACATAAAATAATCGATTTCCACACTAACTTGTGTTTCTGAAACATTATCTTACACAAATCAAACATCTACATTGCACGTTATATCATTTTTCTTTCAATATCACCAAACATACGAAATACAAATTTTTGGGCGCCTAATATTTGTAGTCTTGAACTCATCGACCTCTATTCTTCCTTAAGCAAATATCATCAGTTTCATTTTCATTTACTTTTAGGATTTTAATTAGTAAATAGAGTAAATAAAGCAAAGGAAGGTGGACGGCCTGAGTGATGGGTACATATATCTCCAATAGGTGCTACATCTGGTGTCTGTATTTGAAACCTGGATCTCAGTCTGCATTTATTTAATGATCTAGATTCAGAATGGCTCACGTCAGTACTTTATAAACCAAAAAAGGCTCACAGTCGGAGCTTTTGGTATAGCTGTACTAAAGCCAAGATAGTTGTGAAATCAAATGCTTTGCGTATTAACATGCTTTGCTTACCCGTCTTGTAGGATACAGATACGGAGGTGGAAAATCTCTTTCAGGAAGGTATTATGAAGTCAGGACAAACTACAAAATATGTATCAACTTGGATACCCCATGTAATTGTTCTCTTTTGATGCAGTGCTTCTTTTTTTTAAATTTTGTTGTTTTTTTTTTCCTCCAAAATCTGAATGGCTACAGCTTCTGCGGTCTTAGATCTATCAATAAATAAGAGAAAAATTTACTGCTCTTTCGGATTTCAATCTGCTCTGTGAATTTCTTCCAAAGCACTGCAGATGTCTTTTCTAGATCGTGTTCATTGTAGTTTGATGAATGATTTGAGGAATGGCTATGTATGCGTTGGCACTTATAGTTAAAGCTGTAAAACTGTAGGTTAAAATCTTTACAAACACCAATAATTGAAAAATCGACAAAGACTTACATTTCGACTTCAAAAAATAAAAGATCGCAACATGGGAGCGATTTTGTGTTAGCTCTTTAAGCATGTCTTTCATACTTGTAATTTTCTTTTCAACGCTCAAGAGTTATTTAAAAAAGTAGCGTTACAGTGCATCGTGCTTCGCTATCTGTTCTCTCTCTCTCTCTGCAAAATAACTATCCTCGGCCCGATTCTGGTCAACTTCTCAAGTTATCATCCTCTCTTTCTATTTCCACACATTCCCTCAAACCCAACCTGAATTTTCTACAGTTGTTTTTCTCTATCCAGGAAATATAAGAGTTTTTGCTTGCCATAACTCTTATCTTGAACTTAGGTGAGGAATATTGATCTAATTTCAAGGTGCAAATTGATTCTTAAGAACTGCAACAAGCACGGGACAATGACTTAAAATCCGTGAATGCTGAATTCCAGAGTACACGTATGGGCCAGTCTCACTCGATTTTCTGCTCCAGTGATTATTTTACAATTTTATGAAATTAATGCCTTTGCTGGACTCACGTTAACATATCCCACCGCAAATAACAAGGACTGAAAGGAGAAACTTCGAGCATCTCGAAATGATTCGACACAGTTTTTTTCAATATCCGTCTCAATTTGCTGTTATTGAAACTGCTTTTATGATAATCAAACTTAGAATTTTAGACATTGATTGAATTGTTATTGTTTGTTTTTCAAAGTACAAAGCATAGAAATTCTCAATGTTATGTATACTTTTACGACACTGTTTAAATCAACTCTCTAGCATTAAAAAAGTTGTTTTACAGATTTTATAATTCAAGTCATAAATATATTTCATGCTCATGGAATTATTTATAATTCTTCTTAATAAGCTAAAGCATTGCAATGCATTGCGAAGCTAGTTTTTATATGTATATTATATTATCGTTTTTAATACCGGTACTTTAAAACTGAATTTGTCAGTGCATTTTGTCCTTAGAGTTATAATTGCAGGCATTATGCCAAATGACTCAGGATATGATATTATGAAACTTTAGTTTAATTCTTTTTTAAGGGAGAAGCTGCATAATTGATATATATATATATATTTTTTTTTTCTTCTTTTTTGTCCAATTAAGTCACATTAATCATCAAATGATAAATAACAAGCCCATGTTATTCATCTCAGATCGTCTAAAGAACACCAATATTGGAATGTCATATTCAAATTTCTAAATCGAAAAAAATCTTACTTATTGGTACATTTTCATGTTCTTTGATGACTTTTTCCTTAAAAGCGTTTAAGACAAGCACGCCTTAACGCTTTGCAACAAATAAACAAACTGAAAAGATATAAGCAAATAAAAAAAAACCAAACAAACAAACTTGCACTAAAAATGTAGAAAAAAAAGAAAAAAATCTAGTTCATTCGGTACTCACATAGATCTAGTCATTCTCATAATGTAATAGAATATGTCGAATAAAACTCAAACCACAAACATATCTCAAACCACTGAACATTATTTCCATTTGGTTTCTTCGGTGCACTATTTCATGGTGGCCAGCCGAACACCAGATCCGATGCACTTTATGAGAAATTCAAAGCAGGTCTAGCTGACGAGGAAACACCTGTCACTGCTGATTTTGTCCGGAAACGGCTGGAGAGACTCCGTCTCATTGTAATGTCTTATCCACCTTCATTTTTAAAAATAATATGTGATGGTTTAGATTCAAATCACAAGGCTTGCCGTTTAGAAGTATGGTTCTAGGCTTAAAAATAAGTTCATTTAATCTTGGATAATTAGCATACGAAGATGCCTAATGCTATCTCTCTCATTAAGGCAGTTTTTACATCCAAGAACCTTGCAACTGACGGCAAGCCACTGTAATACCTAGTGTTCTCCCTTCCAAAATACCACAATAAAGTTTTTTTAGACGTGCTCCGACTTGAGTGATTGGCAGCTCGACTCCCTTAACTTCCCTCCTTCCCATCATTCCCTTCCATTACCTATTTGCCAGAATGATTTGACAGGCCATAAGTGCTGCAGTTCCTTTGACTATTTTAGCTTACAGACATGTGTTGCACGATGTATAAACAACCAAAAAACAAACAAACTCACAAAAAAAAACAAAAAACGTTGTATGCTTTATAGACAACATTTGCCCTCGCGTTTGTTTCATGAAAATGATGCTTATTAAAAATTTAAATTATTCAGCCTTTTTTAAGCGTAAAAACAGTTGAATTACATTCTAATCTCTTTTTTTGTAAAATAAAATAGTAACTTGTATTAAGCATCTTCAAATATCGTATATGGTACATGACTGATCCCCTTACATAGTTTTAACAGTACAGTTATATCGAAAAAGTATATAAAAAATTATTATGCCAAAACAAACAAACAAACAAAACGAAACCCCCCCCCCCCTCCCCCAATCCTAATCAATTTTTTCAGTTTTTGCTCCGAAAAAAGAACATGGAAATACAATTATAGCGCCCAGTTTCGAGAAACAAATCTTCGATGTGTCAACATCTAATTATAATCTCTGTTCAGTCTCGAAATTACTGTCAGAATTTTGAAACAGCTCAGCCAGAGATTGGAAGAATGCAATGTAATATTATTAATCAAGTTTAGTCCAAGAACTTATTAGCTTACTAAGCAATAAAACAAATTGAAAAGTGGCGTTTTATTTTAAAAAGCTGTATCAAATGGTGATTTTCAAATATAAAATAATAATTTTTCCAAAATACGTATCTATTACAAAATCTGTTATACAATTAAACAAATACTTTTGTTGTTAAAATATCGAGTTTAAAAACATAAGTTAGCTCAACTTCTCTTAAAAATATCAGCTGGGGCCATAAAGAAAAGCAGTGATGCAAAAGAGCAATGAATGTGTGTAAGATGCGATATAGGGTTTAAAAAAAAAAATAGAAAGGCGGCTATTAACAATGCATTTGAAAATGTTTTCAGTCATCACAAAGAAGACATTAAGCTCACAACACTGTTAAAGAAAACCGTAATGCTTGAAACCTAAGGTTAGTTTTATTAGAAATAACAATTGATATGTAGGAAGTTGATAGCATAATCAATCATTCATTATCGAGTACAACATAATAACAACATTAATAATAATAATAATAATAATAATAATAATAATAATAATAATAATAATAATAATAATAATAATAATAATAGTAATAACAATAATAATAATAATAATGAGAAGAAGAAGAAGAAGTGGTTTGGTTTTTGTATATAGCTAGTCCACAACAAGGTAATCTCAGGCTTTCAGGCCCTCTGTCAGGCCGGGGCGCCGGTGGCGGGGATCGAACCCGCGACAGAATGGTCCCTGCAGATCTCAGGGCGGACTCGCTAGCCACTGTGCCACCGACGCCCCAAGAAGAAGAAGAAGAAGAAGAAGAAGAAGAAGAAGAAGAAGAAGAAGAAGAAGAAGAAGAAGAAGAAGAAGATCAGTCCCTATATGACATCGGTTAATGTTCCCATTTGAAGGGTGTATTCCTATATGGTTTCTCTTCCAGAGTCCCTCTTACTACTCCTCCCAGCCTGCGTCAGTCCAGTATAACCAACGCCCGAACTATAACACGATGAACGGCGATCCTTATTACGGCTACCGACCCGACAATCCCTCACAGCAGACTAGGTACCAGTCGAAGCCGACTTACTTGCAAATCCAAGTCAATCCACCCTCCCATCAGAAACAGCAACAACAATACCACTCACACTATCAGCCTCATCAGAACCAACCCCAACAATATTATCTACAACAGCAACAGCAACAGCAGGAGCAGCATCACCAGCCAGCCAGGCACCGATCGTCGTGGAGCCAGCCTCCTGTGACCCCAACCACCCCTCCCCCGCCCTGGGCCAGCCAGCAGATGGCGCCCAAGAGGGTGACCAAATTGTCGCAGTTGGGCAGGGGCGGTCAGACCTATGGCACAGACTACGCCACTTTGCCAAGAAGCTCCTCGGTAGCCTTGCTCGAATAATGCTCGCTCTTTTTTCGCCATCTCTATAGCCAATAGCAACGTTCCGCACGCCAATTTCCATCATTATAATGCGATCCATAGCTTGCACGGCTATCACGAATAAAAAAAATCCAAAATATCTCATATCTTATCCTTTCTAGTACGGCTAACACTTGTAAATTGGGTCAGAGACGCTGATCATTGTGAACACTAATCACTATTATTATTTTTTTATTGTTGTTGTTGTTGTTGTTGTTGTTGTTGTCGTTGTTCTTATTTTTCTTGTTGTTACAATAATAAATTTAATTATCACTATCATCCTCCCCATCATCATCACTCCCCCGCCTCCTGCTCTTCCTCATCATCAAATAGGTCGTGATCATTGATATTATTTTTATTTATATTTCATTTTGTTAAAATCATTTTTTAAAAAATCCTCTGCTTCCCATGCTAATGCTCGCTTTCAATACAAATCAAGTAATCAACTGAAAATACATAATTTTTTTTATGACATTTGAAACTGATGCCAACAACTCTGGCAAAAAAGAAATTACAAATATATTTTGATTCAGTTCAAATCTGCAAACGAGAGCGTTTTTTTCATCAAAATTTTTTTGACGCTGGTGTCTACATAACGCCTTATGCAAATGAATAATCAGACTTAAATTTGGGATAATTATGAACGGTTTACTGGAAAAAAATGATGTGCGCTTTTGTTTATTCACAAAGTAAAACATGAGACTGTAAAATTATCTCAAGCCCTGCGAACTAAAAATAAATAAGCCTGAGAAGAAAAACTTTCATAACTGTTCACTGAGCAATGTCTCTGATCCAAGATTTGCGTCTATTCTGTATACACTAAAAATATTGTTTCCTCCATAATAATGTTCTACCAACTCGCACCTTACGTTAGGTGTGCAGAGTACTGGGAAACTGCATAATTCACATCACATATGTTTCTCTCGTATGCATAACACACAGCTATCATTTGCCATGCATGCAAGGAGCAAAGTGCATGGGCTTCACCCTCTGTTGATTTACGAGTTTCACCATATTCGTGCTACTAACTTTTCAAAAAGAATCAAGTTTATAACCTGTTTGCCGAGGCAGATCAGGACGTTGAAGATATACCACAAAGGCACATTTATTAGAAATGGTAGCACATTAGTGACATTTTATGGATTTATAAGAAGCAACATGTACCTTTGTCACAATGCATGTACTTCTATTACAAAATGCAGTTTTACAGTTAAAGTTTTATCAGCATCATCTTTTCATAGATAGCAAAATTTTCTGAAAGTACGCACTGTTAGGTTGAAAAAAAAAACCCAAAAAAACTAATGCCTCTTTTCTGTACTACATGAAATGCTTTTCTAGGTATGAACTAGAAGCTCTTTAGATATAATTATATTAAAAGTAACAGGCATCTTTTATTTCAACGAGTATTTCAAGATGTGCTCACTAATCGGTATCGTGTCCGTAAATTTTTCAGATATCATTATTGAGGAAATAATGGACTTTATGAATCTGCATAACTTGTACTTAATCTCCCGGTCATCTAACTTTGGATCCTTTGATTGCATTTTTCCTATAGCTAGCATGGCATGTTATCTGGCTTCTTGTGTCTTTTTCTCCTATCTGTTGGAAGTTATTCCTCACAGTGAAAAGTAAAATTCTGTTATGTTTTTCAAAACAGATAAAACGAGATACAGATAAATAGATAGATAGATATAGATATATATATATATATATATATATATATATAGAGAGAGAGAGAGAGAGAGAGAGAGAGAGAAAGACAGAGAGATATAGAGCTTTTTAGAGCAAGAAACAGGGGAAGATAGTTGAAAAAAAAAGAGCGATAGGAAGAGACAGAGGCAGATTAAAAAGGGGAAAAGGGAGGGAAGAGAACGAAAGACAGAGGAACAGAAAACAAAAGAGGGAGTTCTCTTTTCATCATTTAAAAAAATCATTGTCATAGAGAGCAAGTGCTAAAAGGAGGCAGGTAAAGAAAGACAAAGAGAGAGATAGATAGATATATATATATATAGATAGATAGATAGATAGATAGAGAGAGAGAGAGAGAGAGAGCGAGAGAGAGCGAGAGAAAAGACAGAGAGAGGAATATATATATATATATATAATTTATATATATATATATATATATATATATATATAT
>BLXT01000975.1:1587488-1599126 GCA_019648995.1 Plakobranchus ocellatus
AAAAAGCGTTAGACAAAACCATACAAAACTGGCCGCAAAACCTACAGTGTGACCAATCATTGACCGATCATTCATTTATTGTAACGTCAGATGTACCAACATAGTTATTAATGTGGAATCTTAGCTTTCTCTCGTGATGTTCTCTTGAAAATTGGGGCGGCCCTAAATTCTTCTGCCTCCTTCTGCAGTAATAAGCCAGTCCAGTCATATCAGGCCGGAGATCGCGACTGGAGCCAGTCAGCGGTGCTTCAATTTCTCAACCAGGAAGCCAAAAGGTGAGCTGCATCTCGTAGGTCAGGATGGCGTAAGGGAATGCTGCAAATTTCTACTGCCCCAATTGGCTAAAAGAGATTGAAATACTAAGCTCTAGATGACGATAATGTTGGTTGCCGCCCCATTTATAAAAATCGATGTTGAATAATACAATGATTTTTAGTTTATTTCGATTTATTTGACTTTCTGCGTCCACCGCACCAGTTATATTTATTTAGTCTGAATCCACTGCACCAGTTTCGTTCTTACTATCCGCACTTTTGGGCTGCAGAAACTGCATGGCTTATGATGCCTGATCCTAACCGACATTGCAGCTAGATCAGTCATCTTATCACTTGGCTGTTAAAAATTAAATCTGGATGAGTGCATGAAAAATTTATTGTCGAACCATATAAATTCAATGACCCATATGTATATAAACACACAAACACACACATACATAAAACTTATAGTTGGCTTGCTTCATTTCAAATACATGTTATGTATTTAGGGTTTTCAGTATTGAAGTCAATTTACAAGCATGTTAGCTTACAAAATATGTGTTGTTCTGTAGTCAGTTTCTTTATTTTTATCAGCAAACTGTAAAAAGAGCGAAAGAAAATGCAAAGAAAAAAAAAGGAAAGCAAAGGAAAAAAAACACATACACACAAACAAAAAGAAAGAAAAGAACAATAGGAAGAAACCAAAACTTCTTTTCTTTTCCCCGCATACAGTTTATATTTATGAACTTTTTCCTTTGAAGAATTTAAACAATTTGTTAAAAAGTATTTAAGTAGAGTCAAAGCACTAGAGAATCTCACTTTAGTCAGAAAGCCTGTTTGCTGTGCTGTGTTGACATTTTTCCCACAATTATTTTTTTTTTAACTACTTACCAGCAACTATGTAACTAAGTTTTAAGCTTCCAAAAGCTTAATTCCAACTTTTGATTCTTAAAGACTTAAAGAGTCCCCTTCTACTTCAGGTATGGAACCTGAAGCAAACAATTACGAATATGTTTTACACTCATTTCGTTGTGTGCTAAAGAGGCTTGTATTGTGCGAGTCTTCGTTTTGCCTATGTATTCAAATTTTGGAGACCTGTTACTTCCAATGCACATCTATGCATTTTTCACTCATAGCGAGTTCTTCAAATTTTTTATGCCGGTCCAAATTACTTTAAAACTGAAATGGTAAGGCGCTGAAGTGAAATCTGACGTTTTTAGCTTAAAATATGGAATTTATAATAAAAGGGTGAAATGAAAGCACAAAAAAGCATCAATTAACTATTTGGGTCAATTACAGCCAAAGAACCGCTTAAAGCTGCATGCTTTCACCCTGCAAAGCCACCATCTTAAAATAAGAGCAGTAATCCATAAATTGGACATCACCAAAAAAAAAAAAAAAAAAAAAAGTTTTAAAAATCCATATGTTTAATCTTTACTTTTAAGATCTTTGGCTCTTTCTCGTTTGATTTCTTTTTTTCTCTCCATGAAATTTACATTTATCTTTTTCTTACACGCACTCCATCTTCCTCTATTTCGTTCGTAATAAAAATATGGGGGGAGGGGGGGGGGGTAGTATTGAAATAAAACTTAATTAAACATAATTATTATATCTTTTCTAAACTCTTAATACTTGTCATTGAGATGTTATTGAATGTTTTCAAAACTTTTTTTCTTACCTAAAAAAATTGACTCATTGCTAATGAAACTAAATTATTATGAAAAGTAGATTCAGTGATTCCTCTGCTTACCTTGGATTGGGAAGGTGTTAGCCATTAATTTCTCTTGCGCGACATGCACTTCGTTCACAGCATACACTTTTGACTGCATTTGAATTAAGTTATAATAGTTTATTTTCAGATGTGTTATTTTACTGTATCCTGTCTTGCACAAATATTTAAGTTGTTGTCGATTAAGCTTTGCTAAAGACCTGCTTTTGTGATTTTATTACTGGAGTTATACACAAGTTTGCATTTCCTTATGTGCTCAAATAAACACGAATGAAAGAAACAAAGTTATGTTCGATTATAATACCTACGGTAAGTCAAGTTGAAATGATGCATGAGATTGCTGTGTATGAAAACAAAAAACAAACAAACAAAAAAAACCAACAACAACAAAAAAAAGCAAAACCAAAAAAAAAAAAAAAATTGGTGTCATTAACGCTCCTTTTCAAACTGTAATTTGTCTCACAGTGTCCTTTCTGAATGCCTTTTTAGTTTTATTTTCGTTAAAAAAAAATTACTAACACAAAAGAAAATTACCAAAACAAAGTACAAAGTACATTGTTATGAAATATTTAACCATGCAGAATGAAAAGATTACAATGTAATGCCCTTATCATTGAATTTAAAAAATGAATTGACTTTTGGTCGGATAACTTGGCTTGTCATATAGAATCCTTTATACACTGGAAACATATCGGATTAAGCCCCATTTTCTTAGCACCGTTTGTGATTCGCCAAGATTAGATAAAAAAAAATGCGCTTACTTTTCAACTAAATCGAAAAAAAATTCTAACAAAAATTTGTAAAATTACACGAATTCTAATAAGCAGTCGTATAAAAATTAAATAAAAAAAGAAAAATGAAAAAGAAAATCTCAATATAAAAGAAAATGCTGTCGAAAAAAAAAAAAAAGGGGCAGTCGGAAGATTTCGATTCTTATTGACTAATACTTATCAATGTTGGTTTCCTAAACGTAATTAAAAATCAGATACTTCTTCTATTATTCACCTAAGAAATTAAACACACAACATATCTCATATAGGTGGCTGTTAAAAGATGCTGTCTCTCTTATTATGCAAAATATGCAAAACTTTAAAACTGTGTTGACATTATATGTTCTTTTCTGAACGATAAATAAAGCGCCCCGTTCCCCCCCTCCCCCCTTTTACAATCATGGCCCACATAACTCTCGTTTCACTTTTCGCCCATACTTTTTTTGTGTGTGTCATATTTGTCGTTTAAAATCATGGTACACTTTGGGATAAACTTACTGCAAAATGTTTATGCGAAGATAGGTTGTCAAAACCGTACAGATTGGGTCTTTGCCTTTAAATGAGGAAAGAACTGGAAATAATTTATTGAACAACATATGTAGCATATTCTTTACTTCTCTGTGCGGACCATCCTGCAAGTTCCTATTCATGCCCACCCTTATTGTTCTTTGTTAATCCCAATACTGAATTTTCGATTTTTGCAGAGGAGGCGCACCCCCAGTGGCTCCCAAGCCACAGCAGAACATGGTGCATCATAGCCCAGCACCTCAGCACAACCAGCATCAGATGCAACAACCTTACTACAACGATGCGTCTGTTGGAGCTTCCGATTTCTAGAGTTATATAAATCAGACTTAAGCAGAGTCACTTGCTTTAGATGACGGTTTCCTAATTTGCGATAAAATCACAGGAACAACTATAATAAACAAGCATATTTGCAACAACAAAATAAAATTACAGCACCATAGCCAATAACAGCAACAACGCTTACATCACCTGACAAAAAAAAAAGACACTATTGAATTATTAGCAATTCACTCATCACCCTTTGTATTAACATTTACGACAAACTATTAATTTTCCTTTGGCCTTAATGTGAAAAAAGGTTTTAAGTGATAAAAAAAAAATTGCAGGCGTCTTAGTGGAGAATGAAGGCGAATGCACTGACGAAATAATATTTCAAAGCATTTTGGAAAACAAAAATCACGTGAATGCCTTGTTTCATAAACAGTAAAATTATGCGAGAGCAACTTTTATAGCTATTCTAACTTTCCAATTGTGTCTTGAGAGAGGCAAATATTTTTAAAGTGCTGTTTTTCACCTTCAAAACTGGGCACTTAGGGTTTATAAGTCCATAAACTTAGGAAAAGGTGATGATTAAAAAAAAAAACAAAACGCTACGATAAGATCACGTTAAGCATTTTGAGAAAGAAAAAGTTTGTGTGCATCAAATTTTTGTGACATCAAATAATAACTCAAGATCTATCAACATCTACATAATTCACTATTAATTGTTTTGATTTGCTGTCTCTTTTGTAATTACTTCAATATTAATTTTAAAACATTCTTGCTTGCTTGATGGCACTTTAAAAGAGTAGGAAATGAACACTGTAAAAAGTTTTTGAGAGACCACAAAACTGATCTCTGGCTGACAATGCCCGGCTTGTAAATAAAAAAACAATTGAACAATATCTTCATATTTTTCATAGGCCAAATATATGTGATTTAAAATCATAACTTCCAAAGTGACTGAAATAATGATAAAGACAAATTAGAAACAACTATGCTAGAGAGTTTAGTTTTGTGGTCCATCAAAACACGAATATAATTCTAATACGCAGCAGTATTTTTCGAAAAAATGTTAAAAGGAACTCAGTCTTAAAATTAGGCAATGTTTGTAACAAAGTCACGAAAAGACATAAAAGAAATCCAGTTATGAGGTTTCAATGTTGTGCAGACATCAATGAATAATTACAGCTACTTTATGTGAAAGCTTATTGACAAATGGTAGGTGTGTAATTTTCCAGTCAATCCTCTCTCATTATGAATGGCTCTTACTTCTAGTATAACAAATTGCACAATTTTTTTTTTTTAAAATTTCGCTAATATTTTCGTCTCATTCTTTTAAACGATATATATTTATATTAAAGGCGGATTTAACATGGAGTGCCTTATATTGTAAATAGAAAAAAAAATAATATAAAATAAGTTAAACTTTATTTTGAGTGGTTTGTGATAAAATTGCTTTCTATAGTATCAGGCCTGTAACATGTGCTATAGGTTTTTCTTCAAAACACATGGACGTAGTTTGATTATTGGTAATGTGACACCTTATTTTTTCAATATTAAACAAAACTCTTCCTATACAAGAGGCCGTTATTCTTTAATTTTGCACTAACACGAATAAAATGTCATTAATTCATTTTTTTTCTTTTTTTTGTTGAGAAAACTAACCAGCGTGATTAATATTCAATACTTTGTATATATTCACATTAAAAATTTTGAGTCAGTTGAATCTTTCTTTTTTAAACACTATTTATGAGAATAGCCCTGCAACCTGAGATTGTACACCATGCTGTCATAATAATTTTCGTTAATGTCATTATGAATTTAGTATTTTTGGTTTTAGTTCATGTCCTCTAAAATTCACATTAAATTATTTTTCAAAGTAATTGGAAATAGAAGAAACTTTCAGGTGATACAACATGAGCAATGGTACAGTGAAATAAATTTATTAAATGACATAAGCTCTATTAGGTAATCAATAAAAGAAAGTAGTAAAAATTTAGTTTCACAAAAAATATTGAAGAAAAGAAATAAGAATACATCCTCTTTAATGAATTTTTAATCTTTCTCAAAAATATATATAACAGAGAAACTTTTTAGGTACTGCTTATGCTCTGCAAAAACCATTGTTTTGTCAAAGTGGTTTGTGAATTAAGTTTAACTTGTTATTGTAGAAAAAATTAAAATTACATACATTTGCTGTAATAATCATTGCTCACATATGATTTATAATTTCCCTCTTTACCTACAAAATATGACTTATGTTTCTTTTATATTTAAAGATATTCATTTAGTTTTGCCGATTTTCCCCTTACAAATGAATAAGGGTTTTATAATTTCAGCATGTGTATTTGATTCTTTAATCCTGTAAGTAGAATTTTTAGACATATTTATAAGCCGCATCAACCGAGCTGTGAAATCAGATGTAATCTATTTACTTATTATTTATCAATGTAACACAAAATTTACATGTCTGTTTTTTTTAATAAATGATCTGACCCTTTGTAATACTCTTGACATTATATATTTGTGTATGGAAGAATCATCAGTGTGCTATTTTTCAAACCTGAATTAAGTTTAATAATTTATTTCTTTCCTTAGATTTTGCTTTGTCTTTCCCACAAATAAAATAGAAAATGCTGCATTTGTTCTTGTTTTTTTTCTCAGATGTGTTGTCAAATGAGTTTATTTAACAACTATATAATAAAAACTTTTAAAATGTTTAAACACTCAACATTGCTATACATTTTAGAAAAAGTGAATTAAGCGTAAATTTTTTAGCATAAAAAGGGCTAGCTATCTTGGATGTCTGAGTCCTTGTACTCTTCAATTTGTAACTGAAGTGGCAAAGAAAAGTAAAAGGTCACAAAAATCTAATATAAAAAGTCAGAAAAATTTAACATATCACTTTTTTTTTTTTTATCATTTACTTCTTTCTCCTGCAAATCAAGCTCTAAGTACTAACTAGTAACATTGATTTCATTCTCTTAAATGCCAGTGCATAAACTTATAAATATGAATTGCTCTATAAATTGAAATTAACACTATACGAGATTTTTGGCTTCAAATTCCCTCCAAAATGCACAGCAAGATAAAAAAAAATCAAGCTTTAACAATAGTAACAAGAATTTCTAATTTTTATCAATTCAAGTTTTTATCAGTCTGGTTGAATTGGAACTGGCATTTTCATCATTTCAAACCACTGAAATGGTCTGAAACTGCAAGGTTGGCAGTCATGAAAATCTGGTAGAGCTGTGTTGATTTTGAGCCTAAATATGAGATTTTTCAATTAAAAAAAAAGGGATGTACAAGAAGCAAAAAAGAAGCTGAAAAATTTTTTTTATCAAAAGTGTTTTAGGCCTCATCCAACTCACCAGGAATGGTTGTGGAACAAATGTCTTAATACAATTCTGATTGAGTTGGCTGAAAAAATGTTATATGTTTTAAAATTGACATGTGGTTAAAATTGCATGGAGAAAAATTGATTCTGCGCTTTTATAAAATTTTCAACCAATGTAAAGAAAAGATTTTATTTTCTGAAAAAATTGTTATTTCAAATATCTCACTTGTTAAGACTAATGTCAAAACATACAATTAATTATGGGCATCATAATAATATTGGGCTTTTCTGGTTCCAGTTAATATTCGTCTTTTTTCCAAATGTCTATTTTTATTGAGGTAAATTAGCTTTCAGATCCGCCCAATATTCAACAAACATAAATCAAAGCAGCTTGTTGAAATGGGATTACATTCAGATCAAATCAGTCACAAGCTGTAGTGGACACTTTTGCACTAGAGCAATTAAGACATTTTCACTGAATCAAAAGGTTGACAAAAGGACAATCATCAAACTTGCACATTTAAAATAAAAATTGGGATAGACACAGGAGATGTTTCCTGTAAAAGTGTAAATCATGTAAAATGTGAGCTGATGCATTATGCTCATAACTCAATGTGTTTAAAATGCCATTGTGACTAATTCATTCCCCATTTTATTGATGAAGATCAGAGGTTTAAGATCACCAAATTAGTGAGTGGGGTTATTCAAGTAGTAGCAAACCAAAAATCTACAGGCGGCAAACACATGAGAGATCAAGATTAGTTCCATTGTGGAATGTATTCTTCATTTTGCCTCTTTTGCACCATTACATGAAAGCTTTCATTCAAAAGAAAGTTATCCTTCCCATTTTTTCCGAAGAGATGCCAATAGTATACTTCTTATTTTTTATTTTTGAAGCTCATTGTTGATAGAAACCCCATTAGATTTGAGGTAATGATAAACTATTTTCTGCACCAGCAGTAGCAGAACCTTCATCTTCCTCTTCCTGGCCCAAATCTAAGGGTTTATAGCTCTTCTTCTGGCGTGCCTCTCTCAGCATCTTCAGGTCATTTGCATAGTTTTGCTCTCTTAAGAGCTGGCGCTTCTGCTCCAGCAAAAGCCTCTGATGCTCATTTAAGGCACGTGTTGTCTTAATGAGGTTCAACAGTTCTTGTCGCAGAGCTCGATTCTCCAACTTTATCTTGTTAGTGTGCTCAGTCAGACATTGCACAGCTTCCTGGTAACAAAAAAAAAGACGACACTATAAAAATAGTATTCATTAAAGCTTTTTCCCAACATGCTTACATTCATTATAAAAAAAAAATACATGAAGCAAAAACTGAAAAAATATTTGGAGACTATTGAATATTATGTAACCAATCTTATTTTGTAACCGTAACAATTTAGAGTAAAGAAACCATATGGAAATACAACACACAGAAGAGAATTGAATAAAATTTTTGAAAATACCTTTGAACATCGTTCTTAGGTACTGATAACATGAAATAAATGAATTAGTGGCTGTATTTAAACACTGAAATCAGACAATGATACCAAGACATCAGATACACAACTGCATTTTTATCTCTCTTCCTATGACTAGCTTTCAATAAAATTAAGAGCTTTAAAAAATCTCGTTTTTAGGCAAGAGCCAAAAATGGATATCTCCATTCATTTTGCTGCTGCAACAAAAAAAGCAGAATTGAACATTTTTAAATGGGAGATTCAATCCATGAGCTCAATACAATTTTGGCAATGTTGGTTTCTCAACATTTCCTTCAGTCAAAATAATTAGAGAAAAAAAATATAGCAGCAGTAGTGTCAGCTTCAAAGAAGGCATGCCATAGGATTTCAAAAAAGATTAGACATATTATAAATATGCAAACCTATAAAATACCTCTCCTTTTCTTACCTTGTTGGCCTTTTTCTCTAGTGACTGAATTCTGAAATCTGAATCATGCTGATAATCCTTCTTCTCTCTGAGAAAATCTGACTTCATCTGCTGTATTCTCTCTGTGTGATGAGCTCTCATCTGCATTACCTGACGCTCAAGTTCCCTTATTTTGTTTAACTGGTCGGTTTGAAGGTCCTGAAAAAAAATTCAGAAGCATATAGCATTACTGAATGTTACTACATCACTGTGAGATATCAGATATGAATATACGTTTTACTCCTTCTAAATGCTTTAAAAAAAAAAAAATTAAAAGCACACAAAGCTACATATGGCACAGAATGTATGCATATCTACATTGCTTTCACAATCAAAAAGCAATTCAAAGCAAATTGCAGGCTGAATAAATGGTTTAAACTTTTCAAAATGTAACTTGCCACTAATTTGGGTTGGTGTTATTAGTTTTTTCTTTTTAGGTTTGAAAAATGTTTTTACAAAAAAAGTTTAAAAGAGTTCTGTTGATATCATCCTCATTAATGAATTTCAATAGGATTTTATACAAATAATAAAGTGAAACATTTCATAAATTTAAAAACAGGAAATGAAGTCTTTCTTAAAATAATTTCATACAGAGTTTTGAGCACCTTAATAATACTTATTGTTGCTCCTTGAAAGGGTTAAAATATATGGATGGCAATCTTGGTCTGTCATAAAGCAAACAAACCAAAAGTCACACAAAGAGCAATGGAATGAAGAGTGTTCAAAATAAAGGTGACAGAAAAAATCCCATGCAAAGAAGTCAGGGAAAGAACAAAACTGAAAGACTTGGTTGATTTTGCAGAAAGACAAAAACGGAAGTTGGCGGGCCACATAAGAAGAATTTCAGACAACAGCGGGACAAAAAGAACAACAAATTGGCGACCATAACAGGGAAAGAGGTTGAGAGGCAGACAACCAACTAGATGAAGGAACAGTATTGTACGACAGAGAGGACAAGTCTGACACTGAAAGTTTAAAAATAGGGGGCAATATAGCATGAAACAAAGGGTCACATCCCGCTGAGGATGGATACAAACTTACAGAAGTAGAAATGGTTTAAAAAATTTTCAGTGTAGCTTGCCGAGATATAAATATAAAAAAATGATATATGAAGATAGTAATCTCAATTTATATGATTAATGCTTGATTTCTTAGGTAGCATCTTTAAAAATCCATTTTTTTTCACGACACATAAAAAGAGTGGAGCAATGACGTTCATTTCAGAATGGAGAGAACAAGCAGTGACAGACCAATGCAAGAACAACTTACTTTGTACTCTTGCAGGTCACCAAGCTCCTGATTTGTTTTTTCCAACAAGTGTTGCTTTTCCAAAAGAAGATTTTCTAAAGCTAGCAAGTAAGAAGAAAAGAATAATTGCAAAATAAGATATCTTTAACAGAAGGAATAGAAAATAATTACACCTCAACGTATGACATGTAACTTTAAAAGTCCATACAATGTTTTATATATTAATCAAACCAATCAATCATTTTTTACTCTTTCAAACATTTATAGGATCATCATTAGAGAATTAGAGTAGTGGGTCTGTTACTAGACTCAGTGAGACTGCTATAAAATGATTTGTATTAATATAAGTCTCTCCTAGACTTTACGCTCAATCTGTGTTAAAATTTGAAATTAAATAAGGGCATGCAATTTTTTCAATTAGACAAAAGTGAAAAGAATTTAAAACTGTAATATTTTTTTGAAATTCAGAAATATGCAGGCACAGCATTTTTGGAAACAAATCCTGGATGCAAATACAGCTGGTGCAATTGGTGGTTGTCTTTTCCATTTTTTAAAATATTTTTTGTGAAATACATGTATTTTGTAACAGTGATTGTTGAAAAAATATCCATAGTTTCCATTTGTAGCCTCTCAGTATCCTAAGAAGTTCTGTGAATGTAAAAGCAGAAAAACTCTGCTTGGTTGAACTTGGTAAATTCTGCATCTTTTGATCCTACAGAACCTTTATCTTAATGAAATTATGATGAACCATTGGCTAAGCCTGTGTGAGTGACACACTTTACTGAAGTATATTGATAGCCATCTTTATTGAATTAGTTTAAGACTTTTTTCCATTTACCAGTAAACATAAGTCATGAAAGTAAAATTTTAAATTTCACATACTTTACTAAACTTTGAACTCAACTGCTGTGAGTAAAAACCTACTTTTTGTTTTTAAAGTCATGTTTGAGACCAACAAGGATCAGACACCAAGTAGTCATTATCATAACTGGAAATGAAGTCATGAGGAAAACATGCAATGCTCTAGGTTGTTTGATGTTTTTTCTATAATACCAATACTATTGGGTAAAAAAAGGATTATATTCGTAAACATAATCAAACAGTAATAAACAAAAGTTTTAACATGCTTTGATATTACACTAATGGCAACATATAATTAAAAGTAAATTCTGGTGCCTCACATTTCTTTTTCTCATCAAATTCTTCTTCCATGTTTTGCCGCTGCAGCTGTATATTCCGAATTTCCTGCTTATTATGATCACTGAGGGTTATGATTGTAGTTTGCCTCTTACTGGTCTTTTTTTCCATATAGCTCATATATTCATGCTGATGAATTTAAATAGAGCATATCACGACATCAAAAGCAGAAAGGAATTTATGAGAAATAATGGATGTAATAAGTACACAAAAAAGTTAGTCATGCTTTAAAGTTAGGGAGATGCTTATAAAAAAGGCGTACCATGATTGTGAATACATAGGTCTAGATAAAATCGAAGACATTAAATTTAATAGTACTTAACAAAATCATTTGAGCACTTGTGTATATTCTGTAACAATAGAATGCTAACTTCAGTTCACGTGCAATGCCTACTCCTCTCCCCC